>JANHFT010001462.1:528814-541223 GCA_032467955.1 Pseudoxenodon macrops
GCTTGATTATCTTTTCCAGAATCTTCCCTGGTATTGAGGTCAGGCTGATAGGTCTGTAGTTTCCTGGATCTATTTTTCCCCGTTTTTTGAAGACGGGAATTACATCAGCTCTTTTCCAGTCCTCTGGCAGTTCCCCCTGTGCTCCAGGATCTTTGAAAGATACAATTCAGTGGTTCTGAGATCTCGTCTGCCAGTTCCTTCAGAATCTTGGAGTGTAATCCATCCGGTCCTGGTAATTCTAGGCAATTTCTGCTTAAGTTTCTTGAAATCCATTGTTGGAACAGAATGAGGAAACCAATTCTCTCGTCTTGCTTTGAGTTCTCTTTATATGTGCCAAACCCTTGTTCTGTTACTGATTGATTAACTGAGCAAAGAGCAAACTAAAAATTTGGAGTTGTAAACTCCAAGTAATCTCCCTCTTCCCGCATCTCTCTTTTTCATCCTCACCTTCCTGCCCAACTGAGAAGACCTCAGGCAGCCCCTAGGTCACATCAGAAAATCATCTTGGAGTAATATCCCTCATAGGCAGTAAAATTTGGCAGAGGCTGACTGCTTGGAATGGAGAGTGTCAGTCCAAAATATGGATAAACAATTGCAGAAATTTAACAAGCCAATTTCCTCCAATAAGACAGCTTTGTTCTCCATGCCCCCAATTAGATCTCAGCACAGGTTTTCCCTGTGGTTTATTTTTAATTATTATTATTTTATTTCTTATTTTGTTAAACCAAATTTTAAATATTTTTTTTGATACAGCAGAAGGAAGGGCACCGCAGGGGGAGAGATCCAAATATGCCTTCCATTCTGCATCGTCTTTACTAAGTGATGGACATATTGTCAGGCCAAGAGGTGCTCTTCACAGGAGCCTTGGGGCTCATCCACTGACAGATAGTAGAAAAGAGTTTTTCTTTGCTAATGAAAGGCTTCCAGTCATACAGTCATAACAGTTTTGACATTTTGGTCAAGGAGAAAATGCTGTCCATGGTTGGGAGAACTAGCTGACAGACGACATGAAGGTGAGTGATTGCTTCATTACTTATTTCTAATACTGGCATGCAGTCTGCGCGTGAAAAATACTCTTTAATTTCTTGGCTCGTTTTGTTTGCTTGTTTTTAAATTAGATTCTTTCATTTCACAGCAATAATCCTCATACTATGAATGTGATATAAAATATTCTATTGAAGCTCTATTCCTAGAGCTATACTAAATATCTTGCAACCGTTGATAAATACTGGTAGTTTAAGGCCCCAGAAAACCAACAGTAGTAACTGTTGGAAACATTTCTATCTACAAAGTTTTAGTGTTTTTTTTAATCTTCACCATATTTAGAAATTTTAAAATTTTGGCAGTGGAAATCCCCAACAGCATTCTTGGTCTCTTGCCCCATTCCTGTGCCACAGCTGATTTGGAAGCTTAAAATTATAAAAGTAGAATGGATAAGGATGTTAGGCTACTTCAGTTTCTCTGTTCAAAAATCACATGGGCCCCACACTCTCTTTGTCTTAACCATTCCTTTCATTTACAGCTAGAGTACAGACGTAGTTCGTTAATCAGAGATTAAACACTGCAGTGGATTTTTTAAATAAATCAACCTGTGAAAAGTTATTTAATGCAGTGTGCAATAATCAGAATTATTTATATTCATGCATGTTGTGATTTCATCAATCTATTTAAAATGATCAAAAGGAAGGAATATATATATGCAAGTCTTGGCGTATTCGGGTCTTTTCCCGTGTAAGATTGAGGGTATCTTGGCGACGTTTCGACGAAATCTCATTCGTCATCTTCAGGTGCTTTCAGTTCGGTGCTGTTAGGAGCAATGTGTGTTCTCAGCCATTTCTTCCTTATAACTGCCTGTCGGGGTTTGAATTGATTGGGTGGGAGCTTGGCTGTGTTCTGATTGGATGGAGGTGTGCTCTGATTTATATATATATAAAATTTTATTGAAGTAATTTTAACAAGATAAAAGCAATACAAATATTAAAAAGAAACCATAGAAAATAAGTAAAAATAAGGAAGAATTGTGAATATGTAAGAAAGAAAATAGAAAATGGAGTTTTAAATGATAGACAAGGTTATTAAATAGTGGCTTCTTATCTTTTTGACAGTGGTTATAAATGCATTTATATTTTACCTTCTCTCTCTAAGGTAACATCATACTTTCCTTCTATTTTAACTACTCTTTCTAATGGTCAAACCCATATCACAAGTTCATTTTCTTTCTTCTGTTATCAAATGTCATTTTGCTAAAGACATTTTCATTCACTAATAAATGTAACAGTTGATCTTTCTCTGAGCCAACAAATTAATTTTACCACTTCTGCTAGTTCCGTCCTTTTCATCAACTGTTCCTTCACTGTGAGTATAAAAGAATCTTTCCATTTTTGTGCCTATGGGGTGAATGTCATCACAAGCTAATATGTAAACCATATTAAAAACAAAATAATATGTATAGCATCAGTAATATTTCATCAATATTACCCTGCCTGATCTCTTCTACCACTATCAGGAGTAAATCATTAAGGGGGGATTGGCAGAAGAGATCTTTCAACCATGAAAAAGAAAGAAAATTTAAAATCACCCTAATTGTAAACTGAAGAGTAGCAGAATTGCTACTGTCCCAAGTTACCGACTGTCCCAAGTTTCTCTCGGTCACATCTTATACTAAACAAAATCATGGTGGGATTATTTTGAATTCCTTTTTCATGCTTCCCTGTTCCTTAAATCTAGTTAATCCCTTCTGCCAGTGTGAGGACAATTAACCAGTGGAACAGATTGCCTTCAGAAGTTGTGGGTATTTCATCGTTGGAGGTTTTTAAAAAGCGACTGGACAGCCACTTGTCTGAAATGGCATAAGGTTTCCTGCTTGAGCAGGGGGCTGGACTAGAAGACCTCCAGTGAACTGACCTAATTTGCATTCTCCTTTTCCTTACTGCTAAGCAATTGAATAGAGTTATGCCTCTGCCCCCCCCCCCAACCAAAATTGTATTCTAAAATGTATATATTAGGGAGCTCTTGGGGAGGGGGGAGATAAAAAATTTCTTGCAAAAATAAAGTTGAGATTTCCTGAAATATGTAAACATTACATATAAGAAGATATAAACTGTATCACGGAAATATATCATGTCTAGATTATGCCTCCCATTTGAATTGTTTGCAGACTTTGCCCCTTGAGGTCTTCTGCAGCAATGTAAATAACTGTAATATTCCAAAGAAAAAGCTTTCCCAATATTGAAAAAAAAAATGTGAAACAAACTTTCCATTTTACTAATTTAAGAACTGGTGCTTTTTTTCTTAATAAACTCCAGATACAATTATATATACCACTGAATTGTGACTTTTCTCCTCCTTGAGTTGAGAGAGAAAGGAGGGAGGGAGGGAGAGAGTAAATAAGAATAACAGGCAAATATGAATATCCAAAGATTCAGAATCTCTTGAACTTCTGACTTATACTGTATGTCTTGTTAGAGACAAATTGTTTTATTCAAAAGTATCAAAAAAAATTCTATTGGGGTAAATGCTGATACAAAGGAAAAGAGGTTAGGACCTAACCTCACACAAGTTCTCTTATACTTGTAAGTAAACTATATCCAGAGTTTACTTACTGATACCCTTCATAACTTTTGCTGTCACAGGGATGGTTGTGCCTAGTTTTTTTAAATTTTCTTCAATTTACAATGACATATGGGGCCACGTCATCGGTCAATTACAAATTCTTTTTTCTATCTAAATTAAATGATTTGTTAATTTCGGTGAGTGATTGCTGCCTGGCTGGGGAGCTTTGTCTGTGATGGTGAACAGCTTGCATCCTCTCAGAAACATATAGTGATTTGATGCCACTGGATACTTTCTGGGGTTGTTTTCAATTTGGATGTGGATTGAATGAGAAGAAAAATGTTTATCTTGGCAATCTGATAGGCACTTGCTTTTCTGACAGATGTTAGAGTTTATTATTCCACTGGGACAGTGTTTTGTAGTTCAAAATTGCTAATTATATCAAAAGCTGAGCTATGAATGAAGAGTGGGATGGGTCTGCTGCCAGATAGTGTTTCTTATCTGTTTGTTTGTTTGTTTTTCTCCAGTGTTTGCTGTACATGTGGCCTCTGCTTGCTTTGTATACACAAGGATATTTTGGCTAATTCATACTTGAGTGCTCAGAACACTCTTTCCTTCTGTTTGATGGGAGATTCCAGAGCTGTTAATAGCTATTGTCTTGGCAGGGTTTCCCCCAAAAATATTATTTATTCTTATTTATAAACTATCTTCAAGCAGTCCTTTCAAAAATGTTTTGGGAACTCTGACTCTCCTCAGCCTTCTCTTACATGGCCAATAATTGGGGACAAAGTCATTGAAGACAACCTGAGGCACAAAGATTAAGGAACCCTTTTCTAAAATAGATTGCTGCATAATTCACCAGCTCAAGCCTCCTACACCAGGGGTGGGTTGTGGATTGTTTTGCTGCCAGTTTGCTCAGGGTTGCGCCGCACGCGCACACATGCAGCAATCAAAAAATAGCTTAAACACACAAGCAAAAAGTAGCTTCTGCACATGCGCGGAAGCAAAATCCAAAATGGCAGCACCCATAGAGACACCAAAGGAACCGGCTCCGTGACGTCATCGCCGAGTTACTACCCATTCTAAAGAACTGGTTAGAACTGATAGGAACCCACCTCTATCCTACACTTTTCCTCAGCTTGAACAAACAAGGCCTCCTAAAAATTCCTGGTGGACAGTTTTGTCTCCTCCATTGTACTATGTACTCAAGCACCTTAGGGCTGTCCACATTTCTTCAGATAAAATAGGTCAGTATGCCTCTTTCTCCCCTCCATACCAGGAATCCAATCTGATTTGGTCTAATGTCACTATGGGAGAATACTTCAGTGTTATGCTTCAAACTAAGATTAGGACACATTATCTTAAAGCACAAATTGGTTTATTGCTAGTGCTGAAGGCAAAAACAGGCCTAAAAGAGGAGAGGGGTTACAGTCCCTGTATACTGTAATTGTACAATTACAATATACATGTGATTAGATAGAGCAACTAGATGTTTGATGGCACATAATACATCATATGCCTAGTAAAGTCAGTGAAGCCATTAGGATATAACTATGAGGCAATGGGGCAGGACTACAATGATAATTGGGTTTTGAAAGAACAAAGAGGCATTTATTCCACAAACATAGTTTTTTCTAGGGAGTTACTTTCTTTTGCCTTCCCAGTATCTTTTCCTAGCTTTTTCAGCTTTCTTTGACCTTCTGAATGTTTTATGGTTACATAAAACAGGGTATCATTTTTAGAGGGAAAGTGTTTTAATAATGGGATACTTGTACAATTAGACACTATATAGCTGACCCCAAGCTCTGGGAAGATGTATTTGGATTAGGGATTTTGACTTGGTCCTGCAAAATTTTCCTACATCAGTACCACCTTCCAGTCCTCTTTCTTCTTTTGTTTCCCTCTTGAGCAGGCATGGAAAATTAAGGGGCCACATGAGAAACTGGGACTGTTGTGGAAGGCTGAACCAATAGGGCTGGGAAAGTGTAACAGTGTGCACACATGCTCATATGCAAATTGAAGAAAAAAGTAGCAATCACCTTCAAAATAAAAGCAATCCATGTGGGTCAGACAGGGACAGCTAAAGGCCTGGATGTAGCCCAGGGGCTGTAAAATGCCCAGGTATGGTCTAGAGAATGATACTAAGGTATGATTAAATTAAATAAATTATGGTCTGGTCTTGATAAATTCATCTGCTTCAACCTTTAGGATAATTCAGATGTGAGTTAGGGAGAACACATTTATGACTGAAAGAGATACACATACATGCATGACTTGAGTGCATGATATACTGATTGAATGTTTGTACCTGATATACAGATTGAATAGGTGTAGCAGCATTGGGTTTAGGCAAAGTATTATGTTGTGTATGTTAATCTTCCTACTGCTACAATAGCTTATAGGAGTTTTTAGTTGGGAATGGTCACATTTCTTCCTTAGAATATGGAAAATTCTCTGTCAGAAAAAAAAAACATTCTTTTCTTTTTTCATAATAAAATCTATTTTAGTTTCACTGCCTCTACAATTTAGTATGTTCCTTTCCGTGATCTCTTAGACAAGGTGCTGTGATGGGACTCAAATTATGGTAAGTGGTGAGTTGTATGTGCCTATTCCTACTTGATGGCTGAAATCAAACTTTTAACAACTTCTGACTGAATCAGTGCCAATGATTAAATTTCAAAATACTCTTGTAGAATAAAGCAGTGAACACTGGGGAAATGTGTACTCTAAGCCCTTATAGCAGAGTACAAAGCACATCGGTTTTCTGCCTTTTTTCTAGGTGTAGTGAAAGCATTTATCTCTGCACATCTTGCTATCTTTTATTTATATAAGAGCCATGGTGGCACAGTGGTTAGAATGTAGTTCTGCAGGCTACTTCTGCTGACTGCCGGATGCCTGTAATTTTGCAGTTCAAATCTCACCAGGTTTAAGGTTGACTCAGCCTTCCATCCTTTCGAGGTCGGTAAAATGAGGAGCCAGATTGTTGGAGACAACATGCTAAACCACTTAGAGAAGACTGTGAAGCAGTATATAAGTGAAATGCTATTGCTATTTCTAGACAGTAGCCATTTTCTGCTGAAAAGCATTCACGAGGCAGCTAAAGGCCTTTGGCAAGTTTATTTTGAAGGAGTTGGATTCTAGAATACAGATCTTATGTCCACAAAATACATGTAAGTCTTTAAGGTACTCTCAGGCTTCCTTGTTTTCCTTTTATTTTGAAGGTTTCATACAGTGTTCTTTTCTTAAGGTTAATTTATGTGATACTGTGCATAATACTGTCAATATATAGGTGCACGATATCTTGCATTAAGACTGATAGTAGTTATTTGCAAAGTGATTTTTTTTACATACTATTCACTCTCTGACTAAAATCTGGATGGATAGATGGATTGATTGATCGATAAATCGAAAGATAATGTTTGAAATGTTAAAAAGCAGCTACAATTTTGAAGAATATAAATCCATAAAAAAATATTTCCTGCATCAGTAAGTGCCAAGATAGTCTTGGAACTCTGGACAAATTGACTCTTTGAATATAAGAAATTGACAAATATCAAATTAATGAATTCTGCATATTTTGTTATTTAGTGTACTCTACTTTTAATGAAGTATTATTGCACAAAGAATAATTATGTTACCGGTATTAATGCTGTATTGTAACTAAGAGACATTTACTATGGAATTTTCGTAAATAATGAGAATATATCTTATCCCTTGTATCACTGATCATCAATCTGATGGGGTTTGTAGTAAGATTGTAGTGGATTGGTAGTAAGTGAGGTGATTTCAGTTAATGACCATCTCCAATTGTGACCATAATGGGTAGGTTCCAGTGCAGTTCTAAGTCAAGGATACCTGTATGCAATATGAAATTCTCTTATAAAATATTAGTGTTGCTTATATGCTTTATGTATGAGCATTTTATGCAATAATACTTGACTCCTGCAATAGGTGAGGTAGACCTGTTGGCAGGTAAACTCTTAGCTAAGCCACTTGATTCTTTTTTTCTATGCAAATAATATTCCGTATATGGGCAATCTTTATTTTGAATTGTATTTTAAACTAAGTCTTTACCCATCATAATGCATAATCTATTTGCCTGTCAAATTTGGGAAAGGAGTCTGGCAAGGCTGTATACTGTCACCCTGCCTATTTAACTTATATGCAGAGCACATCATGAGAAAGGTGTGGCTAGATGAATCAAAAGTTGGAATTAAGATTGCCGGGAGAAATATCAACAATCTCAGATATGCAGATGATACCACTCTTATGGCAGAAAGTGAAGAGGAACTAAAGAACCTCTTGATGCAGGTGAAGAAGGAAGTACAAAAGTTGGCTTGAAACTCAACATTAAGAAAACTAAGATCATAGTATCCGTCCCTCTCAATTCTTGGCAAATAGATGGAGAAGAAATGGAGGTAGTGACAGATTTATTTTCCTGGACTCCAAGATCACTGCAGATGGGGACTGCAGCCAAGAAATTAAAAGATGCTTGCTCCTGGGGAGGAAAGCTGTGGTAAATCTAGACAGCATACTAAAAAGCAGAGACATCACCCTGCCAACAAAAGATCGTATAATCAAGTCTATGGTTTTCCCAGTTGCAATGTATGACTGTGAAAGTGGACCATAAGAAAGGCTGAGCACCAAAGAATTGAGACCTTTGAATTATGATGCTGGAGAAGACTCCTGCAAGTCCCTTGGACTGCAAGGCGATCAAACCAGTCAGTCCTAGAGGATATCAACCCTGACTACTCTTTAGAAGGCCATTCAGAGTCATCTGGCCACTTTCCCCAGATTATTTCCATTTCCTTCGCTTGATGTTTTCCGAGCAATTTGCTTCATTCCCAAGCACCTGATAGTTGACCAAACGCTTTCCACCAGGACAGAGAATGACGGAGACTCAAAGCTTTGCATGCTTGCAAAGGGGATGGTTTGAAATGGAGTAATTAGGTCCGTTTCAAAGTGTCCCCTTCGCAAGCACATGAAGCTTCGTCTCCTTCTGGGCAGAAAGTGTACATCAGAGCCAGGTGGAGGCAGAGGTGATCCCAATGTGCTGTTCACCCCATCCCACCATCTCTCAGCTTGCCTGTGACTACGCTGAACAGACACCCACATGGGGCATCAGGATAGCCATCCTCCATGCCACTGCCTATAGACCTGCTGCCGCGCAAACCTCTGATGAGTCAATCAGCTATGCAGCGTATCTGGATTGCCTATCTTCTCCCCCCACCTCTGCCTACATGCTTGGAATTAACAGTATTTGTGCTGTGCCAAGGGGCCGGCGGGCTGCGGCTGGATACTGTTGGCCAATGCTTGTTCACCACCTTTAATGCTGGCCACGCCTATTCCCCCCCAAGCTTATTTTTGAGGTAGGGCTTATATTAGGCCCACTGCAAAAAAACAGGCTAGGGCTTATTTTCGGGGCGAGTCTTATTTTCGGGTGACACGGTAGTTAGAACTTTATTTGTTTCTAGATGTTACAGATCTGTTTTTTAATTACTTTTTCCAGTATCTTCCCAGGTATTGATGTTAGGCTGATTGGTTTGTAGTTTCCTGGGTCTGTCCCCCCCCTTTTTTAAAGATGGGAACCACATCAGCTTCTGTGGCTACTTGAAAAAGTGTGAAGAAATGTAACAAGTGGTTGCCTTCTGCCGTGTTGCCAAGCCACCCTTTACTTTGCCCTGCCTATTTGATCACACTGACATTTAAGAGACAGCTTTCTTTGAGCCATATAACTCTCTAGTGAAATAAGCAAGTTATAGTTCAAGCTACCAGACATAACTGCAGCTCTGTGATTAGCAGTTGACAGCAAGGCCAGGGGTGCTGAGTACTAACATGTTTGGGCAATAAGCCCCTAGCACACCCCTATGAGCCTTGATGGCACAATGGTTAGAGTGCAGTACTGCAGGCTACTTCTGCTGACTGTCAGCTGCCTGAAGTTCAGCAGTTCGAATCTCTCCAGGCTCAAGGTTGATTCAGCCTTCCGTCCTTTACTCACCTTCAGAGGTGGGTAAAATGAGGACTCAGATTGTTGGGGTCAATATGCTGACTCTGTAAACCACTTAGAGAGGGCTGTAAATCACTGTAAAGTGATATATAATTCTAAGTGCTATTGCTACTTGCACCATGCTTGGGACTATTGTGTGCCTGCTCATACCTGCTGAGACATACAGTACATGCAGTGTGCTGACACACATTCTGGAAGCTCAGTATTTACAAGTTGTGTTTTGGTTTTTAATATATTTATCAAACTGCCAGGTAGAAAAACTCCAGAACAAGTGTTGAAATATTTGAGCAAAACAATTATTAGACTTGAAGCAGTACTTTCCATTGTAATCACTTTTCTGTATAGTTAAGCAAACCCATCTGAAATTGCAGCTGGAGAGATGGGAAGCATATATTTACAGGTAATCCTTAAGTTACAACAGTTCATTTAGCGATAGTTAAAAGTTACAACATCCCCTACCCTGTCACCCTCGCCAAAAGTACTTAGGAAACAGTCCCGAAGTTATGAATGTTGAACATCATGGCACTCGTTCAACCTTTCCACTGACTGCAGAGACACTGCAACATTCCCCTGCCTATTAGCCCCAGCCCCCCGCACAGGGACCTAACAGACACTGGCCCTGCTATACTAACCCACCAGTTCCTTCCCACCCTGTTACTTATCTTTAGTTCCAGAACAGGCTGAACTCTCCTCCTCTCAAGTGAGCTGTCTCCTCTCCAGCCTCTCTGCTGCATGGTTTGCCTGGCATCGTGTACCTGTACCTGGCACACCAAAAATGGAGCTGTGAGAGTAGAGGCAGAGTGGGACGAGCACGTCCTGCACAAGCAGAGGCTGCATATGCAGGACACATGATCCGCTTTTGGAGTTCCAGGCAGCTGCAGTGAGTCTGAAGGAATGCAAGATTGCTCCCTTTAAGGCCTCCATCCCTTTGAAAAAGCTTTTGGTGCAGAAGACAGAAGCCTGAAGGAACATGAGATCATGCCTCCAAAGGCTTCTATTCTCCATGCCAAAAGCTTTTGCAAAGGGACAGAAGGCTTCAGGGATGTGATCTTGTGCTGCTTCAGGGCTCCATCACTTTGCAAAAGCTTTTGGCGCAGAGGCCAGAGACAGCATGATATCACACCTCCAAAGCCTTTCATCCCTTTGCAAAAGCTTTTTGTGCATAGAACATAAGCCTTTGGGGCCAGTTTTTCTACCTGGCAGTTTGACAACTATTAAAGCCCAGCTTACAAATACTGGGCTTCTTGAATTTGTGTCAGAACCCTGTATGTACCATATGTCTAAGCAGGTAGGAGCAGGCACACAATATTCCCAAGCATGGTTCAAGAAGGGGGTATGCTTGGGGCTTGTTGCCCAAATATGTTAGAACTCAGTACTCCTGGCCTTGCTGTCAACTGTTACTCGCAGAGCTGCAACTATGACTGGTAGCTTGAATTATACCTTGCTTATTTCAATTAGGCAGGGTAAAGTAAAGGATGACTTGACAGCACAGCAGAAAGCAACCACTGGTTGCATTTCTTCACACCTTTCCAAGTAGCCATAGAAGGGTAGCAGATTGTTCCTACCTCCTTCAGAAAGCCTGAAGCACTGTGAAATTGCACTCCAGAAGCGTCTGTCCCTTTGTTAAAGTTTTTGGTGTGGAGAACAGAAGTCTTTGGGGGTGCAATCTTGTGTTCCTTCAGGGTTCTGTCCTCCATACCAGAATCTTTTGCAGGGATGCAATCTTGCACTCCTTCAGACTCACCAAGGCTGCCCAGCTTTCCAAAAGTGGATTGGGTGTCCTGTGCAGGCAGCCTCGGTGAGTCAGCCAAGGTGAGCAGGCAGTTAATCCCATTCTGTCTCTGCTCTCACCGCTCTGCTTTTGAAACACTGGGAGCAGACAAAGAAAACTGTGGCAGAGTGGCCAGAGAGGAGACAGTTCGCTTGATCATCGAGATCTTCGAAAGATAAGTGAGTCTACATAGACCCAGTGCCTGTGGGCAGGATGAGGGGGAGCATCTCAGTGGGTCAGGGAAGACCTTGGGTAATCGGAAGCACTAGGGCCCCTTTGGTCTTCCCCTTGTGTGCACTTAACAACCTGTACATTGGGTAAAGCAGGGAGGGATTATGTTCATTTAACGTGATCCAATTAACGAATCCTCAGCTTACAAATGTAATTGGCCAGCTCTATTACATTCATAACTCAAGGATTACCTGTGCTTGCTACATTTAGATCCTACTATTTATTTAGATGTAAGATGGCATACACAGCACTCCCCTCTCATTTTTTCTTACAACATCAACATGTGAGGAACATTGGGCTGAGAAAGATGACTGATTCAGACTCATTCTGTGAACTTGCCTGGCTGAGGGTGGGCTGTTCTGAGATCAGTTCAACACCTTAATCATTCCATTAATAGTGGATCAGGGTTGAAGGAGTCAAACACCCTTTCCCCTCTCTTATCCTATGGAAAATTACCTCCTTTTGCTTGCAGAAAGAGTTTTCATCACTCTATAGC
Organism: Pseudoxenodon macrops; assembly: GCA_032467955.1. Classification (NCBI taxonomy): domain Eukaryota; kingdom Metazoa; phylum Chordata; class Lepidosauria; order Squamata; family Pseudoxenodontidae; genus Pseudoxenodon; species Pseudoxenodon macrops. Next base: position 540,872 of record JANHFT010001462.1, read on the forward strand.
TTTTGGTCATCTACTTTCTTGTGAATTTTCTCTCTCTACATTTTAGAGTCAGGAATAGCTAAATACCATATTTTTCGGAGTATAAGACATACTTCCCCCCCCCTAAAATAGATGAAAACTTGGGTGCATCTTATACACCGAATGCAGCCTACCCAGCCACTCCCACCCTTTGGCCTCTGCCTCCCAGCAATTTACCTCTTTGCACCAAACATCCAGAGCCTGATTAGCACAGCAACTGATTATCCGGCTCCCAAACCTCAGATGATTCAGGCTGTAGGCAGGCAGCATGTGCTAAAACTGAAAGTGAAACTAAACTGCAAGGAGGCAAATTGCCCGGAGGTAGAGGTTTTTA
>JANHFT010001462.1:559353-580547 GCA_032467955.1 Pseudoxenodon macrops
GGGGAGGGCGTAAACTCCAGCATGAAGTGGTAGGAAGAGAAGGCTGCCTTACGGGCAAATGTGGCGTGATGGCAGGTACAGGGCCACTTCGCTCCTGCACTAAGGCTCTGGCCATCGCCTTGCTGTGCTCCCCCCATCACCGCATGAGAGGAGGAGGGTTGCCGGAACCTAAGTGCAGGAGCGAAGCGGCCCTGTACCTGCCTTCGCGCCACATTTGCGCATAAGGCAGCCTTCACTTCCTGCCGCTTTGGGCTGGAGCTTACGCCCTACCCGCTCAGCCGAAGAGCTGCAGGGGGGGACACGGCAAGGCGATGGCTGGATCTTTAGGGCAGGAGAGAAGCCGTGTCCAAAGACTCTCTTTAAGCGAGCGGCTACCTGCCCTGTGTGCGCCTTGACTGCGCTTTGGCGCTCACTTGAGGAGGGTCTCCCCATGCATGTGCACCCTCCTGGCCCTGCCACAGCCAGTCAGGGAGTCACAAGAGGGAGAGGAAGGTTCCCCAAATGAAAGCCTCTCCCTGGGATGGCGATTGTTCCTCAATCAGCACCTGAGAATCAGCCCCGGATGCTTCTCCATTCCCACTGTCGCCCTTACCTTCTCAGGCCAGGGGAGGGGAGGCTGAGGGTCAGGGCCAGCCAGAAGGGTCAGGGAGCCACAGCAGAGGGCCCAAAGAGCCGCATGCGGCTCCAGAGCCGTGGGTTGCCGACCCCTGCACTAAAGACTGTTGCATCTCAATGGTCACATGAATAAAATTTGGACAACCAGCATGTATTTACAATGGTTGCAGCCTCCAGGGGTCATCTGATCACCATTTGTGACCTTCTCAGCTGGCCTCCAACAAGCAAAGCAAATTGGGGAGGCCTATTTACTTAATGATCACATAATCTACATAACGATGAAGACAAAAAAGGTTGTAAAATTGAGCACGATTCACCTTAAGAACTGCCTTGTTTAGCAATGGAAATTCTGGTCCCAGTTGTAGTCGTAAATTGATGACTGCCTACATGTTAAGCTATCTCATCATTTATTGGAAGGCATCACAGTTTACCTGAACACAGGCATATAGTATATTGGTTAACTCAACTTAAAAGTTCAAGTTGGTTGGTTAAGGTTAGATTATACTGAATTATGTGAATCCAGCTTGGGAACAGGTTGGTTGACCTCAAACAGCCCCAGAATATAGAAAGCGATGCTTGTGGTTTTGTGAATTTGTGGAATATGGTCACAAAACAAATGGATATGATTTGTGCAAGGAAGCATTTATGCCCTACTTCAATCCTTAGGTCACCGGTGCCCATAATCAGTATTTCACATATACCAACTGCAGGGTTGGCACAAGCGCTCCTTTTTACTTCCTTTCCTTGTTAAATGTACATTGAACATTATCAGAGTTGGAAAGCACCTTGGAGATCTTCTAGTCCAACCCCCTGCTTAAGCAGGAGACCCAATACCATTCCAGAAAAATGGCTGTCCAGTGTCTTCTTAAAAGCTCCCAGTGATGGAGCATCCACAACTTCTGAAGGCAAACCGTTCCACTGGTTTGCAATATTGTTCTTACCGTCAAGAAATTTATCCTTAGTTCTAGGCTGCTTCTCTCCTTGATGAGTTTCCATCCATTGGATCTTGTCTTGTCTTCTGCTGCTTTGAAAAATAGATTGACACCCTGTTCTTTGGGGCAGCCCCTCAAACATTGGAACAGTACTATTGTTATGTCCTCTGGGAGGACTAATTAGCATGTCCGCCGCTGGTTGGCTAAACTAGCGGCGGGAAAATGAAAGCAATGTCAGTGTCCGGCAGGCGACCAGGGAATCCCATAAAAGCAGCTTTCCTGCAGCATAGGCGGTTCCAGATTGCCTTCACCTGGATCCAATAAAGGTAGCTGACTGTTCCTGCGACTCGTGTCTTCCTTACTCGTGCAATCTAACACTGGCGATGAAGGTGGGATCCCAGTCGAAGACTGCAGAACAAAGGCACCTCGTGGCATCCTTGGCCAACTGAAGCGACAAGAACCAGGGTGGCAACCACCTCCAACACCTCGGCTCCACCGTCATTCTGGAACTCGTACATGGGACGATTCCGCATGTACCTGGAAGCGAACAACTTCCACGATGCCCCGGACAGCAGGAAAAGAGCCCTGTTCCTGTCCAGCTGCGGCCCTTGAGTCTATAAGATGGCCAACATGATTGTAGCACCGCCAACGTGGAAGCCGTCTCCTGGACAACACTCTAGAACAGTTTGAGTGACCACTACGTCCCAACCGACACCCCCTTGGTAGCCCGGAACGAATTCTACCATCTAGTCCTTCTTTTCACTAGACTAGACCTATCCAATCCCTGCAACCATTCTTCGTATGTTTCAGGCTCCAGCCCTCTAATCATCTTTGCTGTCTATGTGTGTAACTTACTCCAGTGAAAAGAAATATCCAAGTTGGGTCAAAGAAAATCATTTCCCCCTCTTCCTTCCCTGGTTGTTTCCTCTGCGTTTACAAAAAAAAAGCATACTTGCTTGTTAACATCATTGTTGTGTGTGTGTGTGTGTGTGTGTGTGGAGCCACCTCGGGGGTCAGTTTTTCAAGTGGTCCTGCTGGGAAATGGCTCCATTAGTCATTTTCCTGTGGCACGGAGGTGTCACCTCCTTGGTGACACAGGACAAAAGCCACCAGTGAGAGACAAAACGCAAAGCCCTTGCATTTCTGAAAAGAACAGTTGAAATGCAGAAGCCTTTGAAATGTTCATTTCAAATAACAAGGAAAAATTATACATTGATATTAAACCATCAGACAGAAATGGAGCGGTAATGCCTGCAATAAAACACCAAACCATTTCATTACTGGCATTTATCAACATAATACTAAAATTATAAAGCGACCTTTTACGGAGGAACAAAACAGAATTGAATGTTCCTTCCACATGCTGGCAGAGGGGGAAAAAAGGGGGGTGGTGGACAATAATTACTCCTCATCACATTAAATAAACTGCTGCAGGGCTCAATAATTGCCAGAAGCTGCCTTTTCAAACAAAACACAAAACAAAAATCTTTCCGCCGAACAGCTTTTCAAATGTGTACAAACTATTTATGCAAGAAGCAGATGCAAATTAGCAAAGATCCAGGTTTGTTGTGACGTTGTGTCAAAGGTGAGTCCGTCTCTCTTTCTCCATCTTTCTCCTTTTCCTGCTCTCAACCTAAGACTGATGTCCCCTCTCCACTGTTAGAATAGGAATCAGATGGCTCCAGTTTTTCAATCAGAGCTAAAATAAGCAGCATTCTGGATTTTAACAGCCAGTCTCTGAGAGTATGAGACACTGAACTATTTGAATCCCACAAAATTTAGTGTCAGCATTCCAAATATCATCCCTGATCAAATCAGACTCCAAGACAAAACATTCCTCAAAGTTCCAATTTATTAGGAGAGACATGTTGGCACAAACTGGTGAAACCCAAATCTGAGGATTTGCAGGTTTCCACCCCTTAGTTGAAAGTTCAAGATTCTGCCCTCACACCCACAAGTCCGTCACATAGTCCAATCTCTGCCATATTGGCAGGTTCGCCCACCTCTTTCCGGTCTGGTGCAAAGATAAAGGATGACCTTGGCTTACTAGAAAGAATGTTATTATGGCTACATATCTCCAACTCCACATTATCCCCCCTCCCATTTTCCCATAACAGAAAAATGCATAGTAGAATAACAGAAAATGTAGCAGGCCAAAATCCAACGGGATTAAAATGGAGGACTGACAAGAGGTCTGTAAGGGGCATGCATAAGCACACCAACATGCCTACCATCCCTGTCCTAATGTCCCCATTTATTCGTATCCATTTCATGTATTCATAATCTTGTATCTAATTATATCTATTATCTTATACATGCTTGACAAAACAAATAAATTAAATAAGTATTTTGATAGTGAACACAACAGAAAACGTGGAAGAGAGTTGTGAAAGGTAAATCCCATGCACCATTAAATAAAATTCTGTACTGTGTCCCACTGAGTTCATAGTGTCTTAATTCTAGGTAAATATGTATAAGAAATCTTTGAATACAGAGACTCATAGTTTAAACTCAATTTGGCATGTATCTCCACTGCTTCTGAAAACAGATGTGGGTTGTTCTGTTTCTTGGCATCTGTCATTTCAAGAATATCCAGTATACTCAGCTGTGACTGATTAATTATAGACTTCTTTAAACATGCCTATAATATGTTTTCCTAATAGAATAAATTTACAATATTTTTTTAAATGTAAAACTACTACTTATATAGGGCCAGTGGCGAGATTCAGCCAGTTCGCATCACTTCAGGAGAACAGGTTGTTAACTTTCTGAGCAATTTGGTGAACTGGTTGTTGGAAATCATTAGGGCAGAGAACCAGTTGTTAAATTATTTGAATCCCACCACTGTTTAGGGCGTCTTTGTGTGATCTTCATTAGGAGACAGTGTTGAAATTGCATTTGGATACCTCTGCAAATGTTATTGCTTGGAGTGAATCAGAGGTGGGTTCCTACCGGTTCAGACTGGTTTGATACAGTAGGTAGTAAGCCTCTGGTTACGTCATGGAACCGGTTCTGGTCCGTGGACGCCGCCATCTTTTTTGGGGAATTTTTTTTGAGGGGAGAGTTTTTTCCCGTTTTTTTCCCTTCTATTCATGTGCAGAAGCCAGGTTTCCACCACTGCGCATGCATCACCATCTTGTTTTCGGCCTTTTTTTGTGTGTGGAATTTTTTGAAATTTTTTTGCATGTGCATGTGCACCCATGAGGCGTGGCCATGCGGTGCGGGAGGAAGCGAACAGGCAGGGAGGTAAGTTAGAACCCATCTCTGGAGTGAATCTTAGGACATAGCCACTGTTTTTACTCCAGCAAACCTTTAGACTGATACATTTCAACTTATCATTTCCCATAAATATATTTCAAGGGCATGGATGCCTCCTGCAGAATCCCTTCCTGAGCTGCTGGACAGTTTTGTTGTGCTGGTATTGGATTCCCCACAATTACTAGGGCTGCCTGGGGAACTTGACTTTCCACACCTTCTAAGTGAGGTCTGGCATGGCTCATGGTGTGTATGCGTGTGTGTGGTGGTGGGATTCCACAGTGACCATGGGCCTGTCCCAGTAACTCTTAGACCTGAGTAATGGTCACATCTGGATCTCATTTGAAGGATGTTTGCTGGGTGATCTGCCTGCAGATATGTGACAATAAATCTTCATCTAATTAATGGAGAATTGTCCTACTTTGAGCATCTTATTTTATTCTTGCTATACTTACTGTTTCACTAATTGCAGTTCAGATATCTCATTCAGACCAACTGGTTTATAAAAACCTCTTACTTTAGTTGCAATTTATAGCAAGGGTTTAAGGGCATGTAAATTTCAAGAGGTGAGTGATGCACTTTGAGGAGATCCACAATGGCCAAAATTAAAGGACTAAATCAGGATTGAAATGGTGGATGGCTTGGGAAGCAATCTCAAGACTTTGCCAATGGTGATGTCTGTCTGTAAATAAGTCTTCTCCAACACAGTACATCAGAGAAATGTTGAGTCTACAGCTGCAAAAAGATATTGCTGGCTGAAAAACCAAGGTGTCACATGTCTAACATAAGTTGCAAAACTAGGTTGGAAAAGGGCATCATTTGCTTTTGGCATCAGTAGAACAGGTTGAAAAGGACAACCACTTTACCTGGGGATTCTGGAAGCAAGTCCTTTGGGGCTGTCTCTATGTTAAATACTTGTCAACTCTCATAACCATATTATATCAAGCTGCTACTTTGCTGTAGTGTGCACTCCCAAAAGGTGACATCCAAAGTGCAGAGGATTGTGGGTAATGAGATGCAAATTGGGAAAGAGACAATAAACTCTGTTGCAAGTGCTTGTGGCAGGGGCTAGCTTTTAAAAAGTCAGCCTGATTGCCTCTCTGGTGATTTGCATAGTATTAACCAGAGATATTTTCTTTTTAAACTTGAACTTTTTTTCTTTCAGAGGTCACCTCCAACTAATTACATCCCCAGTGCTGCTTTACAAAAGAGGCTGCATGGATGTGATTACATGGTTTGAAGTGCAACCAAGAGATTTTATAGTACTGAAGAGGGAGGGGAAAAGGCCACTAGCCATGTGAACTTGGCTAGCTTTTAATGCATAAATTTGGGTAGTTTAATTATAGGAGTCTTGCATGTGGTTCTGTTTACCCAGGCTTCCAAACATGGAGCTTATGTCGAGTGCAACAAGCACAATAGTGCACAGAGTTCAGGCCCTGCTGAAAATAAACAAAAGAGTCCATCCACTAATCATATATTTGCCTGGTGCCAAATTCCAGTTTCCAGCTGGGAGCAATTTTATGCTGGAATTTAATGTAGCCAAGTTGAAATGAATCTCTTTTACTCTGATGTGCAAGGATCATCCAACAACTAATCACTCCAATGTTTTCTTCTGGCATTTGAAACCATTATTTCCATTTGCCCCAAGCCCTTCTGCAGTATGTGATGGCTGTCAAAAGTGTCACTGAAAAATGAAATGTAAAATATTGAGACATGCAATTTACAAGTAGGAAACTAGCAAGAGTCCTACTATTTGCCTTCAGATAGAGTTGGCAATCTACCGTAATTGAATGGCCATCCACTATAGTATTTTTTTTTAATTCCAGGATTGTGGACTTTAGCAAGACCTTTTGACTAAGATCTACGAAGAAACTATTTAGAAAGTCTACATCAGGATGTTAAATTGGATTCCAGTTGATACTGGAAAGTTACAGTGTGGTAATATATGAAGTAATCTTTTGAAATGTATGTTAATTCCAGAACATGTCCATAATTATAGAAAGGCATTCAGACCTTTAGTTAGTAAAAAGTATGAATTATTTTCTCTTTTTCTTTGAAAATCAGGATTTTAAGGTCTGAAAAACCATAAGTATAAAATCTTATATCTGTGAATTCACCAGGAGTTGAGCTAGACTTGAGGGAAATATTAGTTGTCATGCATAGCAACCAAATTTTTCTAGAACTAGGAGTCCCATCTTTATTGGAAGAGGAACCATTTATTATGAGCTGAAAGGTAGGAGCTATTTATCTTAAATACAGCAAGATAATGATTTTGATTAAGCTTAACTTTGACAAATAATTTTCAATGAAAACAGACCCTAAACTTTTAGTAAGAGATGTCCAATGCTTGCTTTTTAAGGAATATTTTCTAAGAATATGTGTAACCTGAACAGTTATTAGATTGCAGCTTTACTGCCAGAGGACAGTATGAAAGCTAGTTCTTAAAAGTCAGCTGTATACAGTGATTTGTGGACCATTATCAATGCCTGTATTTCTGCAGGCTTTGTATAGATACAAATAATCAAATCTCATGCTTCAATACAGAAGCATCCCTTATTTCAGCTGGAAATGAATCTGCTTTGTATGGCCTTATTGATTAATAAGTTCATTGTCCTTAAGATGGCTTGATTATTATCATATCCTTTCTCTGAAACATCAACTGCCATATTAGTCACTGAACCTAGAGGCAGTGTATAGACTGATCTAAGGGAATGCTATGAAACAAATTGACTGGAAACAAAATATAGTGTCTGACTAGATAGGCAGTGGAAGAATCTGCTGGCTGATTCCTGAATCCCCATGATAAAAGAAAATAATATTTTTGTCCCAAAGGAAATTGCAGCAGAAATGCAAACTGAGGAGCAAAAAAAATGCAGTACCTCAGATTAAGGTTTTCACATGAGCGAAGTATTTTTATATCAATCATTATGGAGCAAGCACATTATGAAGACTCATAGCATGTATATCAGGTATCCGTGCTTATGTTTCTGCTCTCTTCAGCCCCCCCTGAGATAGGATTAAAATATTGAAAAATGTAAGGAGTGAGTCTTTCTTTTCTCTTTCTTCTTTTTTTCCCTTTTCAGAGATTGAACATAATCAGAGCTAATCAGAAAATTATGAGCTGCCTGATTGCTGATTAGATTCCTAATGTTAATATAGTCAAGAAGCCTCTCTTAGTGTTGTATTTTAACAAGAATGTAAAAATAATGTTTCCAGAAGGTGAAAGAAGAAAACTCTACTACTTAAGAGGACACCTGTGGCCTTGTAAGAACAGAGTCAGAGGAAAGTAGCAAAGCTCTCTAATCTAGGGGTGATCTTTGCATGTAATTCGGAGATAAGCACTTTACTAGTTAGCAAGGGGCGTATTTCTTACTCTTGTACAGCGATGACATTGAAATTGTGGTGCAACAGCAGAGTGACATGAGGAACATGTGATGAATAGTTTCTTTCTTTTTAAACCACTAAGACATGAATGCCGCATAGTACACATATGTGTGGGTAATGGGTAATACCAGTGCCTTGTAAAACAGAGAAAAATTGTCAGTATCCTGAGGAACTTGGGTGGTTGGGTACTTCTTCACCTTTACAGCCTCCTAGTAAATAACTGGTCACACCCAGCATATCTTTGGTGAACAGGCAAACAGGTAGCAGTTTTGCAAAAGCATCCTTAGCAATAGCAATAGCACTTAATTTATATACCGTTTCCCGGTGGTTTACAGCCCTCTCTAAGCAGTTTACAGTGTCAGCATTCCTCCCCCCCAACAATCTAGATCCTCATTTTACCGACCTCAGAAGGATAGAGGACTGAGGCAACCTTGAGGCAGTTCAGGATCAAACTGCTGGCAGTCGGCAGAATTAGCCTGAAATACTGCATTCTAACCACTGTGCTACCAAGACTCAATACCTTCATCTATACATTCCAAATTAGCCCATCCATTCCAAATGACTGGGGATTTGTTGTAAGGCAGGCCTATTTATCTTCCTGATATTTTTATAGTATGAATTCTAATTAATGTGGGAATATAAATAGAGCTACCATATCTGGGTTTGGTCAAAATTGGGACAACTGCAAGATGTGAGCAAGGAATTTGAACTTTCTATATTTGCCGCTATCTAGAGGCCATCTGGCTTTTTCCTGACCAGATATAGTAGATCAAAACCTAAGAATACTTCTCCTAGGCAGATCAATGTGCTCAATCATGTATTTAGGAGTTATGGCCAATAGATATCTACAAGTAGCCCACAGGCCTAGTTTTACTACTGGCAACCATTCTTGGTTGTTGACAGACCCACAAAGTAGTTCACACTTAGAAACCAATGCCATATAGGGTTTTGTTGTAACCAGTGGGGCTTATCTGAGTCATTTTCTCAAGTTATTTTCTTGGTGCAGGCTCAAGTTCTATTTATCTGATCTTTGCTTTGGTAGCGGCTCTTCTTCCTCTCCTTCAAAGCCATTCCCTGCACCCTCTGCAATGTTCCTAATCTGCTTTTCAAACTCCATTGCTTCAGTAGTAATCATATATAAAATCAACTTGTATTACTTGTTAATATTAAGGATATATTGTCTATTGGATTTTTAAAAAGCAACATTAGAATGCTCACTGATCCCAGATAAATGATCAAGGAACTGCTGAAGTTATAGATGTATAGGATCATTATCTATTAATCTGAAATAATATTAACATACCAGTCTTAAGGCCTTTAATGCTGTAGAGATCATGCAAGCAGGATGCTACCTATTTACAGGTAGTCTTCAATTTATGGCCACAATTGAAATTATAATTTTGGTTGTAAGATGTTGTGGTCATAAATCACCATGTGATCTGACTTGACTTTATTAACATTTTTACAATGGCTATTAAATGAACTATTACAGTCTTTAAGCAAATTACATACTTAAATTACATCCAAATATAGCTTATCCAATGGACAGTTTTGGGCAGAAAATAGCAAAAAAAGTCACAAAATACAGTCACATCACTATGGAACACTGCAACCAGACGTAAATGTGAGCCAGTTGGCAGGTGCCCATAATGCAATCATATGACTGCGGGGTTGATGCATCAGTCATAACTTTGAGGATGGATCATAAGTAACTTTTTTCAAGTCTGTCTTAACTTCAAACTGTCATTAAATGTACAGCAATAAGTCAACAACTACGAGTACTACTTCACTTAAAAATCCTTGACTTGCAACCATAACAGAGCCCCAAATTTCTGTTTCTAAACTAGTCATTTGACAAGTACATTTTGCTCCATTTGACTATTTTTCTTGCCACAGTTGTTAAGCGAATCAGTGCAGTGTTTTTAAGTTAGAGACGCAGTTGTTAAGTGGATCCTGCTTCCCCACTGACTTTGCTTCTCAGAAGGTTGCAAAAGGTAATCACATGACCCCCCCCAGGACACTGCAGCCATCCTAAATATGTCTCAGTTGCCAAGTGTCTGGATTTTCTTCATGTGACCATAGGGAAGCTACAATGGTTGTAAGTGTGAAAACTAGTCAATAAGTCAGTTTTTTCAGTGCCATTGTAACTTTGAACAGTCACTAAGTGAACTGTTGTAAGTCGAGGAGTACCTGTATTTAAAATAAAATGAATAGTAAAGCTAACCGATTGAACTCTTTTCACTTTGTCACTTCTGCTTCCCCGTTATTGATTTTTGTCTCCCTTCTGCTTCTGCTTTGACATTGCTAGTCTCGTTGTGTTACTCTAAAACTATTCTCTATACAAGTTGGGCTGTGGTGTTCATTACCCATGATCTGTTACCTCTCTTGATTTAGATAATGAAATTTACAATCTAGTACATGTAAAACTAGACCAAGCTGAGAAGGTAGTCAGAAAGCCCAAGAAAATCTCCTTCCAGCGTCTTCCTGATTGACTACAAACCTTTGCCAATAATGGGGGAGTTGATCCTCCTGTGACCTCCTTTCCAAAATTAGAATAGTGGCCACGCTGAGCTGAAATGCATGCAAAATACATGTGCTGGAGAAAATTTTCTGCAACCTCTGCAAGAGAAAGTTTTGGACTATTTTCCAGAAAGCTTCCATCATTCATCATTCCCAGAATGCAGCTTCAGTTATAATGAGACATTTGGGCAAACTGGGCCAGCAGGTGGAGCCTTCAGCCACAGGCACAGCATATCAGGAGATGGAAATGGGTAAAACCTGAAAGTGAGAATCTGCCATTTCACTTCGTTTGCCATACCGTGGATTGCAAAGTGAATACTTGCGTTGTGGGGGAGGAGGAGGAGGGGTGTCTCAGAATAACCCGCAGCAAAAGGGGTCCTGGCGTAGCAAAAGCTGTCTTAATAGCCGTGTGACATCATATGCATGAATGTCTTCTGACTCATTCCTCCCTAAGAAGGTAAAATCAGTTCACCTTATACAGGGTTGGAAAATAACTTTGGCAGCTTCCTATCACCACGGTGTAATACTTAATAAAGGGTATTATCTATGACTAGTCAGAAACACTCGTTATACCATGATGCCCCAGGAGAACCAGGGGCCATTTGGGATCCACATGTAGGGCTCAAGCACAATGCAGTTGAGGGACGCATAATCCTCTCATTTCAGAAATGACTGTAGAAAGGTATCAGACATACATTTATCATCTGTCTGATGGTCTATCTTAACACATCCTCTCCAGTTCCAAGTTGGCTTGAAAGACCAAGGAAACTTGCAAATACATAGTGTTGGACTGGTAAAGTTACCGTAGCATGTAAACCTGAGAGCTTTAATGGCAAGGAATTTAAAATGACTATTTTAAATAGCTATTTGTTTGATTTTTCAACTACAAGTGGAAATTGCTGGCATATTTGACTAGCATCAGATATTCTTAATAGTAATAGTAGTAAGTGTGGAGTTAACCACTGGTAGTTACAGGCATATTGAATGTATTAAGATAAGACTGTTATATGCTTCACAATGAGAAGTGATAGTATCCACTGGTGAGACCACACTTGGAATCAGGTGGGTTCTAACTTATTTCGCCGGTGGTTCGCTACCTCGAGCATGTGCAGTAGAAAAAAGCCCTGCAGAATTCAATAAAAAAAACACTGAAAACAAGATGGTGACGCATACACAGTGCCGGAAACTCGGCTTGTGCGCATGCGCAGAAGAAAAAAAATCTGGGAAATAAAACAAAAAAATTTCCCCCAAAAAAAAAATCCAAAAAAAAGATGGCGGCCCCCACAGAGCAGCAGAAGTGGCTCACGTGACATCACCAGCTGCCTACTACCTACTCGGTAGAATCGGTAGGAACCCACCTCTGCTTGGAATACTGTATCCGTTTGCTGGTCACCACAATATAAAAAAGATGTTGAGACTCTGCAAAGTCTGCAGAAAACAAATCATAAAGGGTCTGGAGGCTAAATCGTATGATGAATGGTTGAGGGATCTAGGTGATCAAAAGGTTTAGGGGAGACATGACAACTGTCTTCCAGTACTTGAAGGACTATCACAGAGAAGAGGGGATTGGCTTATTCTCTAAGGCACCTGAGGGCAGGATAAGAAGTAATGGGTGGAAGGTTGTTAGAGGAGATCCATCCTAGAAGTAAGGAGAAATTTTCTGGCAGTGAGAATCATTGATCGTTGGAATAGCTTGCCTCCTGGACTTCTGGGTGCTCCATCATTGGAGGTTTTCTAAAATACACTGGAAACCATTTGACCGGAATGCAGAGGTGGGTTCCTACCAGTTCGGACCGGTTCTACCGAGTAGGTAGTAAGCTGCTGGTGACGTCATGGAACTGGTTCTGGTCCGTGGATGCCGCCATCTTTTTTTTTTTTTTGAAAAAAAATTTTTTTTGAATTTTTCCTGTTGTTTTTTTTCCTGCTCATGTGCAGAAGCTGAATTTCTGGCACTGCACATGTGTTGCCATCTTGGTTTTTGCCTCTTTCTTTTTTGGATTTTTTTCTAGTGCGCATGCGCGTGCCCACGCAGTGTGGCCACACTCATGCAGCACGGGAGGCAGCAAACCGGCGGCAACGTAAGTTAGAACCCACCCCTGCTGGAATGGTATAAGCAGTGGTGGTATTCAACCAGTTCAGGAGAACCGTTCTTTGTGGAGTTCTGCAAACCGGCTGAATAGCCAAGGCTGCCTGCCTGCCTAATGATTCCAGTAGGTCACACACACTTCAGACGTTTGTAATTAACCAAAGGAAGGGAAAAGAAAAAGGAGAAATAATTACATAGCCATTTTCTCAGCAGAAAAATTCTAGCCCCTTTAAAACTCAGGCTTAAAGTGCAAGAGAGGTGGGTTTTTCTTGTTGTTGTTATTTTTGCTTTGCTTTTCTCTCCCTTCAGTTAATAGTTCTGGCCTGGGCAGACAGCTAAGAGCCATTTAACAGACGAATACTTACCGTAGTTGCGATAACAAAACTGAAGGAATGCAGTCATCAAAAGAAACAATAGAAACTTACAGATCATACAGATTAACAGAGTTGGAAGTGGCATTGTAGGTCATCCAGCCCAGCCTCCACCCCACCCCACCCAAGCAGGAGACCGTACACCATTTCTGACAAATGGCAGTCCAATGTCTTCTTGAAAGCTTCCAGTGCTAAAGCTCTCACAACTTCTGAAGGCAAAGTTGTTCCATTGGTTGATTGTTCTCACTGTCAGAAAATTCCTCCTTATTTCTATGTTGAATCTTTCCTTGTTATTGACAAGATTAGGCCAGGGAAGGAATTTTTAAAATGTTAATACAGAGCAGGAGTTTGGCCACACCTACCCAGTCACATGACCACCCAGCTACCCCCACACAGCCAGTTATTAGGGCAGAGAACCCGTTGTTAAATTATTTGAATCCCACCACTGGGTATAAGGCTCCTGCCTTGAGCAGGGAGGGGTGGACTCTGAGGTTCCTTTTACCTCATGATTCCATTATTTTATGTTTGCCCCTTTAAAGTTGATGCTGACGGTTGACTGATGTATTTATGCTGTACTTGTTACTGTTTTTATTTTCCTAGATGTTAAGAACTGTGTGGAAAAATAATTGACATAGAGGTTGTTAAATCTAGTATGTAGCTAATTAGCAATCCTACCTTTTTCTTTTACAAAGTGAATAGTTAAGATCCAAAAATGATTAGGAAAATTGCAGCGATAGCATAGGAGACCTTAAGTGCATTCCATTTGTAGTCCACGTCTCTAATTTCTCAGTAGACTCCTCATATTGTCTGGGAACATCTAAAATTATACAATATATTGGGGGCAAAACAGCAGAATAGAGAAAAGTGGTCCTTAATGAGAGTAAAACATCAAAGCCCCCTAAAACTTCAAAGCCAAAGAAATAAACAGGATATATAGAGATATTTTTAAAGGCTTTCACTTTAGTTATATGCAGCAAGATCAGGCTTTTATGGTAGTCAGATATTTATTACTCTATTTATGGAAAAATTGCTCAGGATGTATATCCAACCTACCTCAGGATAAGACAAGTTTTCCCTAAGAGTGTAAATTCCTACTAAGAGTTGGCATTTCTGGATGATAAATTAATCTAGAGAGAAAAAGAGAGGCATACATCAGACTTATTAAAAAGACACAACAAAAAGGTGGGAGGGGAGAAACCAGTAGAACTCCAAAAGATATATAATTCTTTTTTTTTAATCATTTTTCATCTCCACAGGGTATTTCTTTTTGGGGACTGATTTCTAGAGGTGCACTAAATGTGGAAGACTGTAAGGTCTTGCCTCAACTATCCCCTCAAGAAAGCAGAACTTTTGAAACAGGCAGCATTTCAAAAGGAACTTTTATTGGGAGATAGTGATAGCAAAGATAGCAAGGAGAACAGGTAGGATCTGAAGTTCCCGCACGAGAAATGTTAGCTCAAACGTTGTTCATAGAAACCCCTCCCCACTGCTCAGTCCTACATGAGCCAATCCCCAAGTGTGAAGTTGTTGTGAGAACTTCAAGCTGAGAAGGTGATAAGTTGTTCTCAGGCGCTGTGTTCTTGTTTCTTTGGAGCTGAGACAAAATCGTCCCTCTCCCCTCCCATTCCCCGGAAAGTACATTGAAGTGGAAAAAGGACCAAAACAAGTGGCAGGTCATAAAAGGTTCCAAGGCTGTCCCCTCCTGCCGGAATGGCAGCGTCCCGATAGGGATCTATGGGGACCTGACATAGTTTGCTAGGAAAATTTATTATCAGTGGAAGGTTTAAATGCTTCTACTTCTTATCCATGGTTCTACCCCTACAGATTTGCTTTCCCTGTATTTATCAGAAGCAGATAGTATTAGACTACTCTAGCATCCATCATAGCCTTCTCATTAGTAGCGTCATTAGTAGCGGACATAACCTAGGGGGACCTAGGGTTTGTTTCTCTTGGATCCTGACAGTCTAGCAGTGAATCTTCTAACTGGGAAGCTAAGAACTCTTGCTTTTTTATGTTGCTTAGTTACATAAAAAATAATTTTACATATCCTGATAACCATTTGTGGTATGTGCACATATACAGAACTGTGAAGTTGAGCTTTACTACACTTTGATGTTAAAATTCCTGATCATTGAAATTTGCCTGAGATTACCAGCTGATTGTGCTAAATTTTCAATCTTCTACATTGGTTGGGGCAAACTTAAAATTTAAATACAGAAGTGATAATTTTCAGGACTGATATGTACAGATATATGTATCAGGTATATTGCACTGTTTAATAATTCCCCTGGAGTCTTGTTAACAGATCAAGGCTGACACCCTGATGAAAAAATCAGAATGCCTTGTAGATCCACAATTAATGCTGCTTTGTTGAAATGGGAATACAATCTGGCATCCTATTGAATGTAACAATCTGGCCAAATTATGTTATATCAGGTGGATCAGTTCACGTGTTGGCATTATCTCATGCAGCAGCAGTGTGGTAGAATGAATTTGGAATATAGTATAAAAGTTTTCTTAACTCCTTGTTTCATTATAAGCATACTGAAGAACTTTAACTTGTTTTTTACATGAGTTGAGAGAGTTTATTTTGTGTGAGTGGCTTATTTTATTCATATTAAAGAAGTTATGGTTAATCATTGATGTTTGTCCATTATATATATTCTGGCCTGCTCATGAGATATAGAACATGATATAATCATGGTATTATGCACAACTTACACTGAAAATAATTCCATCCCTCTCCATTTAACTTCCTGTTTTATTATAGCATTCCTGTTTCTCATTTGCCGTGCTTGCTTTGAGGCTCCAAAGCTTTTCTAAGACATCTGTGGGCATGAAGCAAACTCCTGATGTCACAGCATTTCTGACAACCAATACTTCACCTGATTTATTGCAGTGAAACACGTACTGACTTATTTGGGCTTATCTTAGGCTTTTTCAAGGATGAATCAGCAATAATGTCTCATGTTCCTCATCCTTTTATAAAACCCTTATGTATATCTGACATCCTCCTTTCTGTGTAAGGCTTTAATCTGTGTTGGATGATCCTAAGCATTAATTTGCTAGCATGTAAAACTAAGAATATTGTACTGTAGTTTGCATATTCTGTTAAGTCTACTTTCATTGATCTCTTCGGATCTATTGGCCAGTATGTCATTCTCCAGATTTGCTCACATAGCTTGGTTCAAATCTTTATTTATTCTGATGCTTGCTGTATTTATGTGGACATTTCATCCATTTCTATAGCATTTCAACTTAGTAATGATCAGAATGTTGATTTAATTACTTCTTCTTGTACACAAAGTTCTTGTAAAGAGGGACTATTGTCGAAGGTTTCCTGGATGCTGACATTTTTGTTGTACAGTAATTTTCAATATACGCCTTCCAATCTTTGTTTGACATTGTTTCAATCAATTATTTTAAGTGCTTTGATCATACCATACCTTCTCAGTTCAGAAATCTTCTGAAAGACCTTCCTCTTTTCCCTGTTTCCATTTTCAGGGTCTTTACATAAGTTGATGTAATATTGCTTCTGAAATTCTTTACTGTGTTTGTTCCTGAAATCTTTGTCTTTCTTGTCATTGGCTTCTTGGCAATTTCTAATATCTAACTAACTTTCTTCTGTTTCTTGATCTTTGTCAGTCACTTTTTACATTCATTCATTCATATTTGTTTAAGTTTATTCCACATTTTCTCTGGTTTTCAGTCAATGAGATTCGGAACTTTAAAACTGATGCTATTCTTGAAAATGGTTGGTATATGCTCAATATCGTATGCTGGAAACTGATTGTATATTTCTTCCACTTTACCTTAACTTGGAACTAGCATATGAGCAATTTGTAATTCAGTCACCCCTGGCCAGGTTTTTGCTGTTGCAGCTGAGTAGCTGTTCCATCTCCTACCAATAATATAGTCAGTTTTATTTCTGTGTGCTCCATCTGGTGATGCCCATGTATAAAAATGTCATTTCAATTGTTTGAAGTCCATGTTAGCAATGAAGATTGGCAGAAACTGATAAATTATTCTGCTTCATTTTGATTTCCTAGGCTATGCATCCCAGCAACATTTTCCTTCCTAATAATTCCTACTTTGGCATTCTGGTCTCCATTCCAAGCCGCACCTCTTGCTACATGTTCTGTCAATTTCAAATTAAACTTGATAATAAAACTCATCACTTTCTCTTCTGCATCAGTGGTAAGAGCATAAACCTAGGTAATAGTCACATTAAAGGATTGTCCATGAAGTCTAATTTATTATTATTCAGTCATTGATTGCATTGCAGTCAGCTCCTGATCTTGCCATACCTTTCCTAACCATGAAGTTGTTCTTTCTTTGTTTCTCATGTCCTGAATAGCAAACAGTGATCTTTTGATAGAAAATGTCCAATTTCAGCCCATCTCAATTCAATGATGCATGAGATGTCAATGTTTTGTCAATTCATATTTCACAGTGTTGAGCTTTTCCACATTCAAGGTTATTATGTTCCATGCTCCCACTGTAATTCTGTCTTTGCAGCCTCAGCTTTTCATTTTTCTGCATGGCAACATTAGCAGCTAGACATCCCAAAGGTTTAAGATAGCAATGTTGTGAACCCCATTAGTATTCTGGAATATCCATTGTTGTTCCTCAGTCATACACTGAGTGCTGTCTGACCTGAGGGGACCATTATCTGGCACTATATCAATCATTTTGTATTTTCTATCCCTGTGATTTTCTTGGTAAAATATGGGACTGGTTTACATTGCCTTCTTCTGCTTGGTATGAAGAAATTCATTTTCCCATTCTCATAAACTGACCTTCTAGCTTCAGTATCTTCTTATGTGACTGATGTCTCTACGAAATTGCCTACTTGCCTTAGCTGAGTAGCTGGAATGACCTTCAGACCTTGGGAGATCCTGCTGGGATTATACACTGTAAGCCTACACTTCTGGTATTTTTGACTCACGTCTCCTAGGAACACACACATGTGCACACATATACACAATGTATGTATGTCACCAATGAGGTGACATAGCAGGATTTGGGAGGAAGAGAGGGAATGATGTTTTCAATACAACATTTTGGTGCAGATTGCTTTCCTTCATTGTTTCATTTGCCAACGAGGTTTTCTTTTCATCCCTTCTAGAGAAATTCAGCAATAAGATAAGTGACATTCTGAATATGGTCAGTCTTCATTGCCTGTTTGCGCGAAGCCTTTGTCTGTCTTTAGCTGCTTCTACCTCAGTTGAAAGACTTTCCCCAGCATATTGTTTTTTCAGTTGCCTAGTTTTCCAGTTTGATGCAATTTGGACATTTAGCATTTACACTGCTCCATTTTGTTTGTGTTTTAAGAAGTTAAACCAGCCTCTGCAACTTGGAAAAGGCTGAGGGCTGCAATGGATTACGGTTAAAATCAAGCCAGCCTCATTCAAGATGCTGTTTGTCATGCCAGGAGAAATGCGGATGTGGCATTTGAGTTTTTTCTTCAAAGAAATATCTAAAGGTGGAGAAAGTCAGGAAATAGGAGGGGGAGATGGGTTATCCCTTTAACTGATATCAGGAGATTGCATCTGGGATGCATCATATTCAGTTGCCCCCCTTCTAGAATGAAACAGGTCAACATACTGTATAAATAGGCATTAGGTTATATTAAAGACATAATTGGCCCCATCCTAGTAACCAGATATGCTGAATATAGAGACAATCACAATGCAGCTAATGTGAACATCTTATCATATTATCAAGGTAAGCTAAGGTGTGTTTTTTTCTTCCCTCAGTTAATTACCTATGGATTTGTGGATTTGTGATGGGGGAAAATGTGTTCTAATATTTGCTGAAAATAATGGAAGCTTCTCTCTTTTTCTTCCTTTTCCGTCTTGTAGTTATATATTTATTTTATATGTTATTGGCGTATGCTCCCAGAGTCATGTTGTATGAGATGGGTGACTATATAATTTGGTAAATAAATAAACCTCTTCATCTTCAAACAGTTTTGTTCCTCTTTTCTTTTTCTTTTCTTTATGTACCTTGTTTCTACTGTATCCGGAGGAAGAATCTTCTTCTTCTTTTTTCTTGTTTCTGCTAGAGGTACAGAGGGACTTGTCTGTATGTTTCTACTTGAGTTTTTTGAGTTGGAGAAAGAGATTGGCTGGCATATGCCACTAATTTTGTAAATGAAATATCTTATTTTACAGGCACTTAATTTCAGTAATTCATTCTTTATACAGAAGGACACTACAAGTATCCTAACCTTGTTCATTTTTTTAATGTGGTTTCCTGTAAGTATACCTCCCAATGTGTCACATGTAGTCATTCATGAGGAGGGTTGGCTTTTAGGATTGGTTTCAGCTTCTCCCTCTCTCTCTCTCTCGCTCTCTCTCGCTCTTTCTCCCTCCCTCCCTCCACACACACACACATTTTCCTTTTCACAAGGACATTTTTAAATTTAGGATCTTTATTTTATGTATTATTTTGATGTATGATCTGCATTCCTTTGTAAAAGACATTGAGTTAATGAAGTATAAAGCCGTACCTAACTGTATAGTCTCCTTCAAGTACAGCTCAACTTCTGGTGACTTCATGGACATATCCACATACTTTTCTTGGCGGCAGTACAGAAGAGCTCCATTTCTGCTTCCCTGGTTTTAGCCTATAGGCCTGTTACTTTCCCCAACACTGACAGGGTAAGACACCAGAATTGAAATTGAGAGGAAACCTCACGTCTTACCAGCACTGCTGATGTTACCCAGTTTGGGTAATGAAATGTCTGCAAGAAAACAACCAAGCTCAGAGAGCACCAAGGACCCCTCATTTCAACCCTGAGCCACAAATATCCTCCTTTATTGGAACCACAAAAAGACACAAGTTGTTTCAGAGGGGGAGTCTGGGAATGTAGTTTCCAAGGCTATTGTTTTCATGTTTCCCTAGAGGTGACAATGTCAACATACCTTTTCTACTACAAACTTTTGGATAAAAAGCTTCTATTTGGTTTATTTGAGTTCTCAAAGATACCCAGGCCCCAATTTCATATGACTGTGTAGGAAATGACTAGCTCTTTGAACTGTACCTAGAAACAGTGTACAATCCCCCAAGATTTTATTAAAGGCATTGACTAGAAATACCAGTAGAATTTTTGTTGTGCAGGTGTTACATGACAACATAGTGGCAACTATGAGTTATTAATAAGTCACATAGCGGAGTTGAGTTTTTCAGGTGGTCTAGCAAATATAGGAAGGCTAACGTTTATGGCATGGATTGAACTTGGCACATTTTGAATGTAAAATATGTGAATTATTACTGAGTTATGAATAATCTGTTATGGAATGGGACAATTTGCTGCAGCCACACTCACTGTGGGACAATTCACCAAGGCCAACTCACCACAGGACAATTTAATAATTCAATTTAATTACAGTATTTATAATAATTATTTTAATTTTTGTCATTCACATTTAATTCTGTCTCTCCTTTTGGATCTTTTCTTTAATGATTCTATTCCATTTCTTTGATATTAGTATAACTCTTGTCCCGCAACGAATTGACCCACAGCAAGTTGGCCATGGCAAATTGTCATAGACCCTTCTTTTACATGGTTGAGAGTAAAACCTTTATTCCAAATTAATTTTGCAGATTATTTATATGCAGATAGTCCTTGATGTACATCCATAATTGATGTTAAAGAAATGATCCATTTCTGATGCTCAGGAAGACATTTGTTAAGTGAGTTTTGCTCCATTTTATGACCATTCTTGCCATGGTTGTTAAGTGGACCATTGCAGTTGTTAAGTAAATAACATGGTTAAGTGAATCAGGCACTTTGCTTGTCAGAAGCTTGCAAAGGCTGATCACATGACCTCAGGACGTTGCAACTGTCATAAGTATGAACCAGTTGCCAAGCAATCCAAAGTTTGATAATGTGACTATGGGGATGCTCATGCTGCAATGGTTGTAAGTGTGAAAGCGGTAATAAGACACTTTTTTCAGTAATGTTGTAACTTTGAATGATCACTAGATGAACTGTTGTAAGTTGAGGACTACCTGTACTTAACT
>JANHFT010001463.1:0-16757 GCA_032467955.1 Pseudoxenodon macrops
AGAGCGTGTTAATATAAGGCAACTGGCAGTTGGAACAGAGTTCTTTTCAGGTGGGGAGGGGGGAGTAGAATGTCTAACTCCTTAGTATCAAAGCGTGCTAATATAATACTGTATAAGAAGAAATACTAATGATCTGATGGTCATTTAAAAAAATAATTTCTTAGCGAGCACCTAAATGCCAAGAGGAACATATGTGCAAAGTTTCAAGTTTGTAGGCTTTACACTTCTGGAGATTTCGTGATGAGTGAATAATATTTCACTTTTATATATATAGATTTCCAAGGGATGGGGAGAGTAGATTTTCTAGTTTCCAGTTACTTAGAACAGGGGTCCCCAACCCCTGGTTTGTGGACCAGCTCTTGGCCACAGCATGCCAGAAACCGGGCACTGCAAGCAAGTGAAGCCCCACCCACAGAATGCAAGCAGCACGTGAAACCACGCATTCTCCGGTCCAGGGAAAAGCCTCTCTCCATGGATCTGGTTCCTGGTGCCCAAAGTGTCAGCGTTCCAAATATCATCCCTAAACAGATCGGACTCCGAGGTGAAGCATTCCTCAAAGTTCCAATTCATTAGGAGAGACATGTTAGCACAATCTGTTGAAACCCAAATCTGAAGATTTACAGGTATAGAAAGTTGAAACCTTAGTTGAAAGTTCAAGATCCTGCACCCACACCCACAAGTCCATCACATGGTCCAATCTCTCTCTCTGCCATGCTGGCAGATGCCTCCACCTCATTCCGGTTTGGTGTGAAGACAAAAGATGACCTTAGCTCACTAGAAAGAATGTAAACATGACCACATGTCTCCAACTCCACACTATCCCCCCTCCCATTTACCCACAACATAAAATGCATAGTAGAATATCTGAAAGTGTGGCAGGCCAAAATGCAGGGCTGACATTCTTGCCACCAGAGGTATTAAGAATGTTCTTACGTGCGAGAAAAGAACTAGCCTTACCTCTTCTTCATCCCACTGATACATATTCCAATCACTGACAATTTTAGCTCTGTGTCGCTTCCATACCTCCAAAAATACAGTGGCTGCACATTAAGGACAAATAAAATAAAGAGGGAGGGAGAGAGAGAGACAGAGAGACAGCAAAAACACAAGTTTCAATCTCTTCTATGAATCCTCCAGTATTCTGCATAGTACAGGGCAACTCATTTTATAAACGTCATAGAAAAGATACCACAACTCTGTTTATAAAAGCTATATCAAGATCTGTGCCTAATGTACAGTTGATTGCAAGCAAGGTAACCTAGTACGCTTCTCCAAGTTCCATGGAGTGCATTTAAAACAAAACAGCAGCTATTACTTTCAAAAAGTATATTAGGATATATAAAGATAATGTTTCCTTTGAGTCAAGCCTGATGCCTAATGATATCTTTGGTCATATGGAAGTGGCTTGCTATTCATATCCTCTGCCTTTAAAAGAAAAAAATATATATTAATCTATGTGACAGCCTTGGTATTTCCCAGTGGTCTCCTATCCAATTAAGGCCCCGGCCCATTGAGATCAACCAAAGTATGCAGAGGATATATATTTCTAAG
The DNA here is from genome assembly GCA_032467955.1 of Pseudoxenodon macrops. NCBI lineage: Eukaryota > Metazoa > Chordata > Lepidosauria > Squamata > Pseudoxenodontidae > Pseudoxenodon > Pseudoxenodon macrops. Next base: position 1,552 of record JANHFT010001463.1, read on the forward strand.
AGAGTGTTAAGAATATAATGGAACATATACATTTGTTTCCCATAAGATATTCCATATTCTGTGAGCAGAATAAGAGATTAAAAATATTTTGGCAATGAAGAGGAGAAAGGATTGTCCTGTGGACAGAAAAGAGCTTATATATATTTTTTTAAAAGCATTCCTCATTAAACCAATCTTCCGCAAGCTTACCCCAGATAGTCATGAACATTGCAAATAGAACTGTCCCTTCATTGTCAACCACATGGGTGATCTAAACGGTTTAAAAAATAAAAAAAGAGGAGAGGTAAATCACTAGAGTTCTTTGGGAAAAATTCTTTGATCACATATGCTCCCTTTCCCCTGTGAACATGGATGGATGGGCCATTCAGCTGTGATGCAGATCATAGAGACATCATACATTCTTTTCTTATATTTAAGTGAAATGTAACTGGACGTGGTGTTCATTATTTCTGGTTTCAGAAATCATGCAGCAGTGGAAAATTAATTCCTATTCATCTTCCCCATGGGACCTTTTTACATACATAAAATAAAATGAGCTGGAAGGGACCTTGGAGGTCTTCTAGTCCAGCCCCTGTTCAAGCCATTTCATGAATACATGAATACAAATATAATGTCACCCCCTTAGTCTTAATTTTTTTCAGGCTAACCACCCCATGATCCTTCAGCTTCTCCCTTTAGGGCATCTCCTCAAATCCCTTCTAGCAGCTGCTTCACAAGGCTGGTTCAGCTTGCGGTCAATGTCCACACCTAAGTCTCTCTCCAATATAGCATTTCAAAGCCACACATTCTCTATCCTAAGATGTGTGCCCCACATTTTTCCTCTCTAAATACAAAACCTTACAATTCTCCCTTTTATAGAATATCTGGATCTCTCAGACCAAATTTTCCAAACTGCCCAGTTTAGACTGAAATCTCATTCTCTTATTTTGAGTGTTAGCTTGACCTTCCAATTTTCTGTCGTTCCCAATTATGATAAGCAGCCAATCAATGCCTTTAGCTAGGTCATTAAATCGAAATGTTGAGTAATACTGGTCCCAACAATGTCTCCCTAATTCAATGTAAAGTCCCTAATTTTTATTATGTGAGTTTGTTAGCTAGCCAGTTGTGGATCCCCTGTGCTGTCGTGACATCTAAATTAACAGCCTGGCAGTCAGAATGTCATGTGGAAACTTGTCAAAACTTTTCCTGAAACTGAGGTTGATTACATCCCTAGCAGTCATCTTGTCCACTAAAGGGAAGTATCTTATGATCTATTTTGGACAAAGTAATACTTATTTCTAGCAATCATGGCATTTTATGTTTAAAGTATTTTTGAAGGAGCATTTGAAAGACTATGAATTAAACTAATCAAAACACTCGTGGAACTATGTGGTGTCAAATTAAGCAACTACCCCTTTTATAAATGTCTGTTCATGTATTCATTCTTTTATTCATTTTGCAAATTCATATACTGCCGATCTGACAAAGCAATTGACTCTTGATTTGATAAGAGAAACTGGACTCTAAATTTAGCCATAAAATACTTAGAGGAGGCCAAAGTGTGCTGATCAGGTGAGGAAAGATTCTGAGAGGCAAGCCGAGCTTTTGGAAAACAAAGGAATAACTCCAAGGGTTACTTTAACCCCCTAGATTCATGGGAATATGATTCTTTGTTCTTTCAAAATTCCATTGCCTTTTTAGTACCTGGTATTATCTGGTAGTTGTGCTTTGAGGGCCTCACTCACCTTAGTATTGAAGTTACACTCAAAGGCTGATACCACTGGGACCATTTTTTTTCTCTCTCTCTTTTTGTAAGAAGACCATATTTGCTCTTCTCTCTGGTCCCCCAGCTCTTCCCTAGTTCTCCTCGCTAGCAAATCAAAAGATGCTTTTCTGCAGCCTCCACTGAGAAAGCATAACTACCTGTGGATATTCTGTTTCTTCGGCAGTAGAAGTACTAGAATCATAAGAGCGCCACTAGAGATATTTTATGTTCTTACCTTGGCATATGTGCAAGTGTCTGATAAAATCCAAAATGGGCACTTCTGGTCACAGAGTGGACACATGATGGTAGTGTTAGCTTGACAGATTTCTTTACTAAATCAGAGAGATAACAAAATTGGACATTCATTGTTTTATTATCCCTACAATTCAAGAAGAGGGCACAGCCAGAAAAGTGCCTAAACAGGTTGATATTGGTTACCCTTGACTACAATGCTCATCTATTCTATCCCTGCAAAATTTCATAGATGGTGATCAATTGCTCTACATGTAACATTTTTTGGAGACATAGTATGTCAATATTATGGCAGTAGTAGTAAGTTATCATTCCTGGTCAGTTTGGATAAGTATCCTTTAAGCATATTTATTGGCTTCCCTTAAGGAATTCCCTCTCCCAAAGTAGTTCAGGGCTCACAATATGTTAAAAATCTAAAAGTCACTCATGCTGTTATTAGAAACCATCTAAAGCACAAAAACATCAGAAAATGTAATAATGGTTGTAGAAGAGTATTTGGAAAAAAATAGTATAATTATAAAAACAAAAAGAAATCAAAGTGTTATTATAATCAAAGCATGAAGAACTGCAATGATTTGTTGATCTTTAAGCAATAATGTGGTATGAAACAATCCTAGGGAGAAAAAAGTGGGTTGCTAGGTAAGTCAGCTACAAAAATTCCTGCAATTATTAGATTGTAACACTCTTCAGAGTGCAAAGGGCATATGACATCATCTCTATGGATGCATGGAGATCACACATATACTCACATGTGATTCAGAGGTCAATATTTTTGTCCCTTTGTGCCCTCATCACATAAATATCAAGATGGCGATATCCCACATTCCTTATCAAACACTAAAGGGGGAAAGTTCTTCAGAACTATAATACTTTGAGAATGGGTCTAACTGCTGGCCTTCCTTAGGGGCAATGATTGCCTATGTTATACTGTCAAGATCCATAATTTCACATCAGATAAGATCTGCCCAAACATTAAGTGCCACTTAGGAAAAGACTCTCTCAAGTCAAACTTAATTCCTGGTGACTTCATAAACAGGTCCATGTAGGTGTTTTGTTTTATTTTGTTTGTTTTATTTTGTTTTTACAATAATGAGTTCACCATCTTCTTCTGGGATATTTTTTCAGCTTCCCAGGTCAGCCTACAGTTCTAGGACTTCTTGGGTGTCTCCTACCGAAATATTATTCAGGTCTGGCCTTGCTTCGCTTTTTGAGACTATGTACTGTATTTTTCCTTAAAATCACAGGTATTTCCTAACTCAGTCAATAAATGAGTATTGGTCAGAGGAAGTGATGGGTTTTGTCACCAACTGATGAGCCAGCCTAGAAACTCAGAAGAAATTCTAGAGCGCTTTCCGATAATAGGTCTGTTCATGATTAAATGTCTAAGGCTTCTAGGGGGGAAAAAGTGGTGCAATCTTTGCTCAACTAGAGAAGCCCTGCATGTTTCCTATTGGAAAAAAAATTGTTCAAAAACACAATTACAAAATCTAATTATACACTATGACATTCTACAGCAAGCAAATAGGGTATCACATCCAACTGAACAACTGAGTCGCATTCTAATCTTCTGATGGCTGGCAGAAACATCATATATGACATAATACAGATTTACAGGCAAGATAGTCCTTGTTATTTGACACTGGATCCTTTAACATCCAGACTACATCCATGGCTTCTCTGGTTGCGCAAAGACTGTGCCACACACACACACACCCCGGAATCTTTTGTATTGTCCATAGAAGCTGGAATCATTGACATGCCAGGAAAAACTAGTGATTATCAGATACAGTAGTTTCTTTATTTGATTGGTTATATTCTCTCCTTTCAAAACTGCTGCAGGATTGCAGGCAATATTCAAAGAGTTGGACTTGGACTTTCTGTAGGTTCACTCATCCAGAGTGGAAAGGCATTAGTTGCCCCCCCAGAATGTAGCTTTATTGGATAAATATTATAAAATAATTAATCTAACATTTCTATAATTTGCTTCTTTGCTTAGTGCACCTCATATATCGCTTCTTCAAGTCCAAGCTCTTAATATCTCTTCTTTCCCATCTGCTCCTCATATTGGTTATGGGCCTTTCATTAGTTCCAGATTTCCATGGAATACTTGAATGGGTCCACATAAAGCAAAAAAAAAACCTGACAAATGATTCTGCCTCTTTCCAAACTGCTTGTATCCACACAGGAAGGCAACAACATGGAAAGATTCCTCCAGGATTACCTATCTACTGGCTTCTCATTCCCATTGTTACTATTGAATTGGTTCCTGTCCATAACAAAAAGAAGGTTGCAAGAGGAGTGAGGAACAAAGACCAAGTAACTGCAGAGGGCTGAGGAATATTTGGGATTGTTTCAACAGCTGCCTGCTCTTGACTGGGAGGGTCCAATGTGGGTGCATGACTGGTTTTATAGATTGGAGGGTCCACCATCCGTTAGAGGAAAGAGGAAGTGGAGAAAGCTGTAGCCTGCTCAAAATCATTGTTCCCTTCTCCAGCCTCAAATACCTATTAATTGCAGGAAGCAATGCCAAAAGACCCAAAAAGTGATTTCCCTTGCTAAAGATTCAAAGGTGGCCACATTCTTCATCCACATCATCATCCTGCCATATTCTCACAAGCAAAAAGAATAACTCTTTAGTAATACTACTACTAAATTTGCAGATGATACAACAGTGCTGGGATTGATCTCCGGCAGGGGATGAGTCTGTCTATCGAGATGAGGTGAACCAGTTGATTTCATGGTACGGAGACAATAACTTAGCACCAATAAGACCAAGGAGCTTATAGTGGACTACAGGAGGAATAGATCAGACATCCAGCCCTTGCTTATCAATGGTGACCAATTAGCCAATTTTACGTTTCTAGGTGTTATCATAAAAGAGGACCTGACCTGGGGCACTCACAATGCAGCACTGGTCAAAAGGATCCAGCAGAGATTATACTACCTGAGACTTCTCAGGAAACAACAACTGAATGAGTGGCCTTCTACCGCTGCACCATAGAGAGTATTTTAACTTATTGCATCTGTGTATAGTTTGCCAATTGCACAGTGGCAGATAGGACAGCACTCCAGAGGGTCAACATCATTGCCCAGAGGATCATTGGTTGCCATCTCCCCTCTTTGGAAGAGCTTTATAGCTCCTGCTGCCTTAAGAAAGTTCAAAACATTGTTAAAGATCCATCTCATCCTGGACACTCTTTTTTTGAACTATTGCCATCTGACAGACGGTACAGGATAATAAAAACAAGGACAAATAGGCTGAAAAACAGCTTCTATCCCAGGGCAATAACCATATTTAATTCTACGGTGTAGTGCAATATTGGGTTTTCAATTTCCATTACACAGAATGTAAAGGATGTATGTTTGTGTTTTTATTTTTATAGTTATAATGTACACCGAAGACAGCATTTAATTTCGTTGTACCATGTGCAATGACAATAAAGTAAACTAAACTAAGAAAGTGACTGGCCCAAGGTCACCCATCAGCTGTGTGCCTAAGGTAAAATTTGAAGTGAGGGTCTCCCACTTTCTGTATTAATGGGTTGACCACTACACAAACTGGCTCTGTAGTTATTTGGCAAACAGTCTTCTCTGTGGTAATTCCTTTACCAGCTTGACTATTTCTGTCCTACATTACTATTTTAAAAAACAACCAAAGTAATTAGAGTAAGATCCATTCAGTCCTGAAATCAGATCCGAGATTTAACAAGGAATCTTTCTCAATGAGGATTCTCAATCATCCAGGCAGAGATATCTAAAGGTTGTCTGAAGTTGTTGGAAGATAGAATCATTGTAACTGGACTAATGTTTAATTTCAGAGATGTTTCACTGCCCATCCAGGCAGTGTCCTCAGTCAGCGCAAGGCAGTTAGGCAGAGAATCGTTGGAATGTACCAACTCCTCCCACACCAACCTGAGGGAGTTCAAACATCTCTGAAACTAAAAATTAGTCCAGCTACAATGATTCAAACCTTTAGATAACTTCAGACAACCTTCAGACGTCTCTGCCTGGATGACTGAGAATCTTCATCAACATTTTGCAATGCATAATAGAAAATTAATAAAATGTATTTAAAAAAAAACATTTTGCAATGCGTTTTGGGGAAGAATCCCCTGAGGTTGGTGTGGTACATTCCAACGACTCTCTGCCTTGCGTTGACTGAGGAAGCTGCCTGTTTCAAATGTCTTTGAAACTAAAAATTAGTCCAGCTGCAATGATTCAAACCTCAGACAACTTTAGACAACCTTCAAACAAGGAATCTTGTAATCCAGTAACATGTAACCAGGTGGATATATTGCTTCATCCCTAGATCTACGGGCAAGCGTGAAAATTGGAGGCTGTTTTGGGAGGTTGTTTAAACAGCAAAGCCATGCATTGACCAAAGGATTAGCCATATCAGCTCAAAGGCTGATGGATCTCATGGAAGCCACTCTAGGGTATCTAAAGGCAGCTTTTTCCAACCAAGAGATCATTTTATGTCAGGAATTTCTACAATCAATCACTATGGGGAGGAAAACCAGCAGCAGTTTTCTATGATAACCAAACCACACCCTTACTGGCAGTCTCTACTTGGCTTATAGGGCCAAGTAGAAATAACACCAGCAAACTATCTTATGCCTTCCAACAATCAGCTTGGGTGGGTACAAAATGGGATTTTTAATTTCAGCTGCAATGTTTTATTTCTGTTGGCTTTGTCTGTTGTTCTAATGTTTACATTTTTCCTCATTCTGTTACTCTGTATTTTTATTGTTCTGAGATTGATTGTAAAAGTTTACACTGATGAGCTTTATAAAAATGTTATTAATAAATCAATCCAAGAAATGCTACCACTGCAGTCCAATATTTCTGTTCTGGGGAATAAATCAAATTAAATTCTCTATAGCTAATTCGGAATAAGAACAGTTAGTTGGACCTGATGGCCTAAATGCCCCCTTACAATTATACAATTTTTGTGTAAATGGGTATTCAGGTGTAACCTAAAACTACTCAAATTCAGCTCTGCATTGTCCAGGGTGAAAAATCTCTTGAATTCATAGTCAATTCATATCCTGAAAAATGTTCTCCCTCCCTCCCCCACACCACCAGAAGTGATTATTCATACAGGTGGAAGATATTGAAAATCATACCCTATGAATTCAGTTCAAGGGTGGTTTTTTGAACTGTCTTTGATGTGTCCGAGATGTGTTAGTTGTCCAATTCAACTTCAGTTCCAATTAATACTGTAGATTGCTCCATTTTCAGCATAGTTTCATAAAGCTGGTGCCTTTCCATGGCCCTCATTGCTTTCATTTCTCAGCTGAAAGCTTATTGCCTGCCTCCTTGGGAAAGTAGCAGGCTCTCAGAACTCTCTAGAACTGGCCTTAGTCTGAGAAGACCTCATTATTTCAGGAGGGAAGTTGACCTTTCAGTTTCTGTTAGGCAGGCCCTACTGATTTGAGTCCCTCCTGCTTACTCTGCAGAAAGGTGCTTTGGTTCTCAGTCCCCAAATCTTTGCTTGATGGGAGCACTATCTTTGTCTGTCTCCATTTTTATCATTTTTAAAATTCCTCCCTGCAGGCCAATAACTTTTACTTCATAAATTCTAAGTTGTCTTTAAAATATCGAATAACCTTAGTTGTTGGGTCCCCTGACTTCCCTGCTAAACTTAAGAGTTGCACCTAACACTCAGAAGTATCTCCTAATAAATAATGTTGCTATATAATTTTAATAATAAACAGATCCACCACAGGATGGTTTTGTAGTCTTCTAGGCATGAAACCTATGTATGATAAGTTCTTCAGATGAGCTACAGCTCACAAAGTGAATTATTCTATCTCAGGAGGTATAACCTGTTTCAGTTGGCTGTTTAGCTTCATAAACACGTTAGAAGTGAGGAAACAAATCTACATCTCTGCTGAATGGGAATTTAATTGGACTTCCTGGTCTCATGAATTCCAATGAAGTGAAATGTATTTTGAAAGATCAGCACAGCCCCAATAAAGATGGATATATGAGCATCAGATTAACAAGCGAAAGAGAAATTTTATCTCTGTGTGTGTCTTTTTCCAATACAATTTGCAGGAATCGGGCACTAGCTAGTGGCCCTTCTTCACTTTACTTCTGCCTTTTATTTTCCCTTGCTGTGATCTTTAGCTTAGAAATGTTTATTTTTTTTAAAAGTAATTTTCCAACAGTGCACAAGGGTATGACATATGAAAGAACAACTGACTTTTTTTAGAGTTGAAATCTGAAAATATCATTTGTTACTAAGGGAACAGAAACTCCATAATAAAATTCATTTTTTGCATAAAAAGAAATGTATAACTTAAAAAAATTGTAAGACTGTTCAACAAGGTTTTTTCCCTTTGAGATTCAGACAATGAAGTCCAGTTTCATAGGGGTAAATGAGGCAATTTTTCTTCCACTCAGTGGGAGTATAATGGTAGAGATAAAGCAGGAGTAAGAGTCCCATTTACCTCCAGGTTCTATGATTATAGATCCTAATTCTCTGTGTGTAGAGCCATAGTTTGTGCTAAGCCACAATGTGGATTTGGTTGAAAAAGGTGTAAATGCAACAATTTATTAGTTTATTCAGCAAATCACCAGACTTAGAACAATGTCTGAACTTGTAATTATATGTGGGAATAAAGGCTTAAGAGACCAGGAAGAGCCACAGCCACAGGAATGGTAGAATAAGAAGTAGTTTAGCCTATGAGACAGGAATATGGGCATGGCAAACATATCTGAAAGGACAATTTCTAGTTTCTTGAGCTGTAAAGGTTAGAAGAGAGATGTATAAATATACAAACTTACAAGACTTGTTTAATGTAATCTTACAATAAATATAATTGATACATCTGGGAGTGCTTACTGTCTGGACTGTCATGCAAGGCAGACAGACTGTAGCTATTTGTTTTAACCAGAGATTGTTGAACAAGCTTAGTGATCTGGTTCAGAGGTGGGTTCCTACCGGTTCAGACCGGTTCTACCGAGTAGGTAGTAGGCTGCTGGTGATGTCATAGAGCCGGTTCTGCTCCATTGGCGGGCGGCACCATTTCCCCCCCTATTTTTTGGGAAAAAAGACGAGTTTCCGGCACTGCACATGCCTCGCCATCTTGTTTCGGGCCTTTTATTGGGGGGGATTTTTCGGGGATTTTTTCAATTGTGCATTCGTACGTGCATGAGGCGGGCATGTGCGCACGAGGCACACCCATGTGGCGCAGCCACGCAGCATGCCCGCACAGTGCGCCCACGCAGCGCGGGAGGCAGCGAACCAGCGGCAAGATAAGTTAGAACCCACCCCTGATCTGGTCCATATATAATACTAAGCCATAAGTCATTACCGGTAATTTGCTAGCCATAGTAGAGGGACTTATCTCTTGGTAAGCAAAATAAGCAGATCCTATTGTGGTATAATAGAATGAATCTAACTAAGAGTGCAATCTGTGCAATTGGACTACAAAGCTAATCTGATGAACATTTATTTTGATTTTAGATTGGGAAAAAACATTTACATTTTTTGATGAAAGAAAGGAAAAATTCTATGAAATTATCATAGAGTGAGGATTTTGTGCCTAAAAGATATACAAGGGACGTGTACGAATTTGTTTTTCACTGATTATCACCTGTCTAGTAGATGGATGACTTCAGTTGTATCCCAAAGGAAGTTATCATCAGAAAACTCCTCTCATGAGATTTTCTATGATCAGGAAATATGATTAACTATAGCTGATGAAGAGATGAGCGAAGAGAAAAACAAATTAACCAGTCTCATTACCCTACAACAATAAAATCAACATATAAATCAGAGGTGGGTTTCAGCAGGTTCTGACCAGTTCTGGAGAGCCAGTAGCGGAAGTTTTGAGTAGTTCGGACAACCGATAAATACCACCTCTGACTGGCTGCACCCCCATCTATTTTCTGCCTCCTGAGTCCAGCTGATCGGGAGGAAATGGGTTTTTTGCAGTAACCTTCCCCTGCCACACCCAACAAGCCATGCCCACAGAACTGGTAGTAAAAAATTTGAAACCCACCACTGATATTAAAAGTTTGAAAGATACCTAAAACACCTTGCGAATGAGGTAGAAAGAAGTCAAAAGCCTTTTTTAAAACAGAAGATCAGAGTTTGACTAAGCATTTGAATTGTTGGTGTTCTATGTTTCAAACACATTTATTTATTCAATTTCTATAGCTGCCCATCTCAAACAAGTTACTCTGGGCAGTGAACAATTATAAACTCAATTAAAAGCCAAATTCAAGTACAATACAAAAAAATAAGGCTCAAACTGAATAAAGAGCAGAATTAGTAGAAGGTAGAGAATTCTGTACCCTGCATTCATTGTCAAGAATAAAGTTATGTTTCTGTCTAGATTGTAGTATTAATTTTTGCTATATCTTTCTGGTGAATTTGAACTTGATCTGAGCAAGGTTCTAGTGAAGCAGCTCTTTTTAACTTTAATAGCAGGTATCCAAGGACACAGCATACCCAGCTTACCAGCTGAGCCAAGTAATAGACTACACAGATGCAAAAAGAACAACAGGCAAAACAGATTGTGAGTCTACAGCTGGACAACTACTCTTCAGTGGAAATGGGCCAATCAGTTAGCCAAGCTGAAAGTGGTCAGTTGATTCTCTGTCATCCACAAAAGTGGAATACACATCAGCAACACATGTGTGATAAGAAACTGTGTGGCTGCATAAATTGTTAATGGGCTATGGAGTAGATATACCAAAGCGAAGAGTATTGTCTGAACACAATAAAGAATGTATTCACGATGAACACAAATCCATGACAAAGCAGAAAGGCACACATGTACAACACACAAGAAAGAGGGCATGGACCTGAAATACTGTCCATTGGAAGAGATGATGGCAGATGAATTCACTAAGCTTTTGTTCAGAGATTGACTCAGACCACTTTGAGAGATGATGGGAGGGGTAGATTATTGCATGAGTGTAGAAGGGACATTGCAAGTGTGACTTTAGTTGTACTAACTCTCAGCACCTCAAATTCTATCACCCACTTAGATGCATTGCGGGATAAATAGTTTAGAATTTCTTCTGTGTTCCTTCTTTAGCTCTTACTGCACTTTTCTCATGAGTTTTCAAACTTCTTCCTGCCTGTTTCTCAAGCATTGCTTGATTCTCACTGAAAGGATTATAGTTAGTTGAAGTTAGCCTGTCCTCCATGTATTTCCTTATAGGGACGCAGTGGTTCAGTGGCTAAAATGCTGAGCTTGTTGATCAGAAAGGTCGGCAGTTCAATGGTTCAAATCCCTAATGCCACATGACGGAGTGAGCTCCCGTTATTTGTTCCAGCTTCTGCCAACCTAGCAGTTCAAAAGCAGATAAAAATGCAAATAGAAAAATAGGGACCATTTCGGTGGGAAGATAATAGCATTCTGTGCACCTTCGGCATTTAGTCATGCCGGCCACATGACCATGGAGACATCTTCGGATAGTGCTGGCTCTTCGGCTTTGAAATGGAGATGAGCACTGTCCTCAGCACATATGCGAGGGGAACCTTTACCTTTACCTTTTACCATGTATTTCCTACAGTAAATTTCTACCATCTCTTTCTATCTATGTAGGCCTGATGACAGCAGAAGAGCACAAGAAGTTTGAAAGTTTAAATTCAGCCCATAACAAGTTTTGGATCCCATGTGTTTGGTTCTCAAACCTGGCAATGAAGGCACGTAATGAGGGGCGAATCCGTGACAGTGTACTCCTTCAAGGCATCTTGAATGTGAGTCAGATATACATTGCATGTGCCATGCTTTGAATTCATTACCTGACATTTTTAGTCACTTAGCAGAGGAGAAGCTCCATCAAAACAGCTGTTAAAATTCAGCTTTCTCCATGCTAGAGGCCTACTATTCTCAGATAAGGCTGTACAGCAATTTAGATTTTGAAAGGAAAAGGTAATTTGGTTTATTTGTGGGCACTGACAGAGCAATTGCCAGGTGGTCCTTAAAGAAGCTGCATCGTTTCCTGGGTTTGCAGTGCTGTCCTCCAGAACTGGAATTCACTCCTGGGAAAAGACAAATTGAGTTTAAGGAAAAGTTCTGAATCTCCATTAAATCTAGATCACTCCCTCTAGATCACTCATATTGCAACATTCATCATTTCAACTATTGGACCTGCTAACTATAGGCTGTGGAGGAGCTAATAGCTCGATAGCACCATGGTGGGAAAGGTTGCCATAAATCAGTGTTTCTCAACTTCAGACAAGACCTCAACAACTTTTAGATGTGTGAACTTCAACTCCCAGAATTCCTCAGGCAGTATGACTGATGCTGGCTAGGAAATTCTGGGAGTTAATACCACATGCCTTAAAGTTCCTGAGGTTGAGAAACTCTGTTGTACACAATCCAAAATGGATAGCATGACAGGAAACATAGAATCAGAGAGATCTTTGGTGCAAAGTAAAGTGGAGGATTAATGTAGAGAAGTTGTCAAGTTCTTACAATTCTACTACTTGTACAACAAGACCTTTTGACTCTGTTCACTGCTATACTCTCCTAGTGGCAAAACACCCTGCTCTAAATAAAAACATTATAGTAACACACTTTTCAGAGATTGCTGACAGAGACATGGATTACCAAATACACATTGAAATCCTGAACTGAAAGTCCTATGTTGAAACTTTATATCCTCTAATGGTACTTTTCCTTCCTTCCAACAGGAAATGAACACAATGCGCAGCCAGTGTGGTCGTCTCTATGGATATGATTGGATTAGTATTCCCTTGGTCTACACACAGGTGAAAATTGTATTTCCACTGTATTTTTGTCTGACTGCAGCCAAAATTACATTCTATTTATAAGAAAATAGATCTCATATGTGCTTCATATTAAGCCTTTCTTATAACTTAGTTGAACTGTTATCTAACTTTCCTATAGGGTTGGTGTGTTCCAGATATTTTTAATTAAACAATGTCATCTATTCAGATCTTAGACTTGTGCTTTCTATGTAGTAGCACTGTCTTCTGGGACACGGTTCCCTCACCCCCAAGATCCAGATGGTCTCCATTCTGCTGTTGTTCAGAAGGGCCATTAAGATTTATCTCTTAACCCAAGCATTTGACAAGGGAGAATGAGACCCTTTCCTTCATTGTGTTTGCCAATTTTTAATTGATTGTTATAATTTCTTTTATTGTGAGCCATTCAGAATTATTGAGAGTTGGGTAGCATACAAGATTCATATAAAGTGTTCTGTTCCCATTACAGATCCCATGGCTTGTTCCCATTGATTTTATTTGCCTCTGTTTCTGATCACTACCACTCAGCTGATTATCTTGCAAGGGAAAGTATATAAAGCCTCACATTTTGAAATATGCTTAGATGGTGTGGAATAAGGAGAACTACTTTAACACTAAGCCAGCTTCAGTTATGGGTTGGGGATGAGATAAAGCCAATATCAGAAAAATATTTGAGCAGAAAAATAAACTAAATAAACAAGTATTGCTAAAACATGTTTGTGCCACAGTTAAGAACAAATGGGGAATAGCCACTATGTATTTAAGTCAACAGGATCATATGTGTGCTATACACCAATTGTCACAAAGCAAGCACACTTTTTTTCCTGTATCTATGCTTCCCTTAGGAAAAACAGGAAGCTTTGCATGACTTTCCAAGAGGTCATGTTTTTTTCTGGAGTCTTAAGAGCAGTTTCTCAGCTATTGGGAAATATGCTATGGTCTTTAATGATAGCAGCCTGCATGCAGAGCACACTTTTATCTTCTTCAAGCACTAGGCAGATGAGTTGTTAAGCTCCACCCAAACCCCAGCCTACTGTTCAGATAATGAACTTAGACTCTATGGGGTGGAAGCAGAATCAATTCCTTGTGGACCAATAAGTATAACGGGAAATTCATACTCAGCACAGCTAGGTCTCCTACAAATCAAATCCAAAGTAGATGAAACGAAGATCTGATGCCCATGAAAATGTGCTTGGTCACAGCAATTCACAGCTGGAAGCCTTTATGGAAGCCAGCCACACCACTTTTGGAGAGTTTTTGTTACTAGAAATGGACTTGAGTAGAGTGGATGTGCTTTGCATGATGCCTTTACATTCATGTTCCTTTGAATATAAGGCAGCACATGCTTCTTCTACCCATTTCACCTCTATCTCTTTGGTGGTTTTTTCTTCTTCTCACTGGCTGGGTTGTGCCCCTGGAATCCTGTTTGCTTTTTCAGGCAGAGTAAAAAGCAAAACAGCAGAAATGCTGCTTTAAGCTATCTGCTTAAAGAAACAGATACCGTAATTAGGCAACAAGGCAGCCTTAGTTAACAAGTCTATTAGTGCAATATAGAACAGGTTTTGTCACATTTTACCAGCACACACTCCAAATAATGGTTTTGTTTCTACTGGTCTACAAATCTGTTATTGCAGGATGGCATTTGAGTTTAAGTTGCTAACAAAAAAAATTTATTAAAAGAGATTAGCACATAGTCATGCACATGAAGCTTCTAGCTGAGGTTCAAACTGTGGAGTTCTTCTGGACTGCCTGCAAGCAAACAACCAAGCTCAGAGTGCACCAAGGACTCCACAGTTCAACCCATATATTCTCTTCTAGAAGTTCAAATGTATCTTTGTGTTAGCAAAATGTAAGCGATGGCAGGAACAAAATCTGGATTCCAGATTTTATTTTTTTTATTTATATCCTGCCGTATATTATTTTTACAAATAACTCAAGGCACCAAACATATACAACATACCTTCCTCCTCCTGTTTTCTCCACAAAAACAACCCTGTGAGGAGGGTGCGTCTGAGAGAGAGACTGACTGGACCAAAGTTACCAGCTTGCTTTCATGGCTAAGGTGGACTCTAGGCTAAGGTGGGATTTGAACTCATGGTCTCTAGCCAAGTGCTTTCATCACTAGACCAAATTGACTTTGTAAACCAAAACAGGTTGTTGATGATATAGAATTTATATGGAATATTAGCAGTGGTAGCCCTAGGAATGTATCATCTGGGATGTGAAACTATAGAACAGCGCACAAACTGTAGTGTATTTTAAAATCTGGATTAAGCAGAAAACCTCCCCACAAAAATGGAATGTAGCTCTTCAAAATCTTTGTAGCTTTCCAAGGAATTTTTTCCCCTCCAGATAGCCTTGCTATTTCATTTTATTACTTTAGTACCGGTACTACTACCCTGTTTCCCTAAAAATAAGACCTCCCCGGATAATAAGCCAAATCAGGCTTTTGAGCACATGCACTAAAATAAG
>JANHFT010001463.1:16857-30353 GCA_032467955.1 Pseudoxenodon macrops
AGGGTGGGACCTGGAGGCTATCTCGACCCTATGAGAAGGAGCGTATCAGGTAGGACCAACGCCCCTTCTCCATAGTGCCACACACAAGCAGGATACTCTCCTGAGCTGGGATCACAGGGCGGCAATGGCAATTCCTCCCGCTGCTGCCACTGCAGGCTCAGAGTAGCCTGTCAAGCTGGGCAGGAGAGCCAAAACTCTTCCTTTCCTGCATTCGGCGGTGGTGGCAGCTGCTCCTCCCTTTCTTCGTTCAAAGCGTCGGCCGGGCACTGAAAGTCCCCATGCACTTTTTAAAGCCACAACTGGGCGCTGCAGACCCAGCCCTTTCTGTCATCCCATCCTCCCGGATCCCATTCCCACCCTGCCAGCCCTTGTATTAGTGAGGCTAGCATCGGCCACGGCTGGGTTGGGTTGGGCCAGTGTCTTTGGCAAAAGAGCAAGTGACCAAGGCATGCCCCGCAACAACAAGGGCTCCAGCAAGAGTGAGGTGCCGGAGGAACAGCTTTAGCCATTTCTCCATACCCTCCCGTCACCCTTACCTTCTTGGGCCAGGCGAGAGTGACATGGAGGGGAGGGCGAGGCCAGCCGGTGGTGGGATCACCTGACAGGGAGCCACAGCAGAGGGCCCAAAGAGCCGCATACGGCTCTAGAGCTGCAGGTTGCCAACCCCTGGTCTAGGAGAATCCTCAATTCTCATACTCGTGAATTGGTGCAAAAATATTATGATCATGCTTGGGAAAAAGCCAGTTAGACAGATCATATCCATTCTATCAAGGCATGAGCTTGTTGCGTTGTCATGCTGAGCTACCTGACATCATCTCCAATCCTGAGCAAGGAAAGCTGTGGGGCTCTTGTAAACAAGAGCTTCAAATCAGCATGTCACCTTGATATCCAGCAATGTGGCGTCAGCTTTAGGGAGGGAAGAGATGTCAGTCTCACCTTGATAATGAACCCTTTCCTGTGCAGTTCTTCCAGAAACTTCTTTTTCTTGCGATCCTTCTTACTGTCCATCCTGTGATCATCACAAACTAGGACAAAGTCCCATTTCTCAGGGAACTGGTCAGAGATAAACAATAAAGTAGTTGAAAATCAATAACAAGCTTCCCTTATCTCATAGAAGGAAACAACAACAACAACAGCAACAGCAATAATAATATATTAAACTAATATGCCGATCAACCCCCAGGGACTTACTATGTATGTATAATATATTATGTACCGTGTTTCCCCGAAAATAAGACAGGGTCTTATTTTCCTTTGACCCACGAAATAAGCGCTTGGCCTTATTTTCGGGGAGGTCTTATTATTTTTGAGGTGCAGATGGTGGCGAGTGTGGTAACCTCATGGCTGCTGCTGTGGTTTGGGGAGGGCTTATTTTCGGGGGACGGCTTATTTTAGCGCATGCGCTCAAAAGCCTGATGGGGCTTATTATCCGGGGAGGTCTTATTTTCAGGGAAACAGGGTATACATTACACATATATCCTATATTCCTATTCTTCTCCCCCCCCATATCCTGTATTAGGATAAGCAAGATTATAGAAAGCACACAAAGGGAATAAGAAAGTTTACCATCTGCGTACTATTAAAACTCTTGTGTCTCTAACTTTTAACTGAGTAAAACAATGCATCATAGGGCAACAATTTTTCAACCGTGGTACCTCAAATGGCTTAACTTACACAATGCATCCAAAATGATGCCCTTGGGACTGAAATTTGGCGCACTTGTGATTCCTTCAGTGCCTGGAGGTTCAGTAGACTGGTCCCACTCTAGTCCTCTGAAGGTCAGATAGACCAGCCCCTCTTTTGGCCCCTGTTAATCAGGTAGATAGAATAACCAAGGGCAAAAAAACAATGAAAATGGGAACTGCCAACTTTCTGCTGGCTTGATTATGGCTGATCACCCTCCAGCAGCCAGTGGTGGTACTAGCCTACTCACTCAGCCTCCAGAGGGTTAGGGTGGAACCATTGGCTGAACTGTAATCAAGTCAGCATAAAGTTAGAAATTGCTCCACTTCTACTACTTTTTTGCCCTTGGTTATTTTGTTTCTTTGTTTAGGTAAGGAAATACCTCTGAAATGATAACCTAATATTTCACAGGTTATCTGGTTTATTATAGCCCATCCTCTCCTTGCAAATCATCTTTTCTTCTATAAGTTTCATACACTGATTTGACAGAAACAAATTCTTCCGCATTTATTCCCCAATTTTTATTTGGAGAAACATTCATTCCTTTGATCAGGCCACATACTATTCACAACTTTCCTATCAGCATTTCTACTTTTAAAAACCCATTTTTAGTAAGCATTCTACTAAATTCTTGCCAAGACATCTATTATATTTATTTGCAATTTATTTATAACTTCAAAATCATTCATTTCCTTTTCTTGCCTAATACAACTACTTTGGTCTTTAATTCATTAATTCCCAAATTCATAGCCCTCATCATATTATACATTTGAGCTAATATTTGCTGAAAAGCATTTGATTTCTCAGCCAACATCTCTACACAAAAGTATCCCTAATCTATTTACTTCTGATGTCACAAGTATTTCCTATACATTGATCCATAAATATATTATGCAACCAAGAGAGTAGCACACATCCTTGTCTTACTTGTTCACACTAAAGAATAATTCACTAAGCATTTCACTTATTCACATGAAAGTTTTTCTTCCTTGTTGTATTATTTTTATCACAGCCAGGAACCAATCTTTGGTTCTATATGTGCATGAAACATACTGTGAGTTATATACATTGTGCACCATAGATTTTCTCAAAATCAAGGAATGTGTGAAAGAACATTCTCAATGCCTGCTAAGGAACAAAATTCCAGTCTGTTCACCTACTACCTGGCATAAGGCTTCTTGAGTATGGGTTCCCCACAGGCCTGTGTCTTGAGTCTGCTACCCACGACTGCTGTGCCAAATCTGTTATGAATCATATTGTGAAAATGCAGATGACACGCCAGTGGTGGGTTTTATCTGGGAAGACAATGAAGATGCTTATAGGGAAGAGGTGAATGCTCTGGTGGACTGATGCAATAAAAGTAACCTGGTTCTAAATGTTAAATAAAACAAAGGAGATCATTGTAGATTTTAGAAAGAGCCAGCATGGTCATACTCCACTCGGTATCAAGGATCCATGCCCAGTGAAGTGGGGGGGAAGAGACGTCAAGAGGAGCTTAGCTTGCCGTCCCTTGCTTAGCCACCTGCCCCCTTTAGCGATGCAATTTGGAGGTGGCAGGTGGGGTGGGGTGAATTGAGAGATGTTAACCCCGGCTAGAAGCTGCAGAGAAGATGCCAGTCGGGCCAGCCACCTGCTGCCGTGGCTTCTGGCAACTGGGGAAGGGAGGCAGCAAAGGACAAAGGGAGTCGCAGCCCCGCATGGATCTGGAAGCACAGAGCAGGGGGCGCCACTTCCAGAGCGGTCACTGTCGGAAGATTCTGCCCCTGCTGCCGGAAGACTCGGCAACAGGCAGTTGGCCTGACCGGCCTCTTACCACTCAGTCTGTGAATGTGCTCTGCCTGGCCGGAAGGGGGGTTGTCCGCTGGGTGGGTACTAGATGGCAAGAGGTGCCAGGCGGCTGCTCTCTTGCGAGCGGGGCAGGAGTTTGCAGACAAGGGGGATGGATGGGAGGCAGGCAAGCGCCAAAAACACTGGGAGGGGGAGAGAACAGAGAGGCAGCTCCGGATCAGCTCAGCTGATCCGCTGGTCTGGTTTAAGGGGCCCAGCTGCCCCTAGCTGACCGGGGAAGGGAAGGGATGCCTCCTATGCTGGCCATGCCCACCCCTTCAGGAGGGCTTATTTTAGGGTGAAGGCATATATTTACACCCATCCCAAAAAGCAGGCTTGGTCTTATTTTCAGGACATGTCCTATTTTTGGGAAAACACGGTACATTTTTGACATTTGGCCAAAACATTGCAAAGTTACATGACAGTTGCACATGAGCACAAAGCAAAGCCATCCCATAATATTCTATTAATTAGTTAATCCTACTTTATTATCATATACATTGACCACCTCTGGGTGTGTGTTTTTTACTATGCTAATGATACACTTTGCTCATCTCCAGACTTTGTCCGAATGCCTCTAACTACAGCTTAAGATAAATATCACATCACCTCCCAGTAACAGGTTTGCTTGCAAGTTGTCTTAGCTGAGTGTCAAAGCCACAACCTGCCAGCTAGTTTATATAGGAGGCATCTGGAGTCAACCTATGGAGTGTTTGTGGTTGACTCCTCTAGTTCTTTTGTTGATAGGCGTTAAAGAGATGTTACCTCTAGTTGGCAAAGGCACAAATAAGAAAATCTCTCTGGCTAAAGTTAATTCACAGCTTATAAAAGCTTCTAATTACTTATTAATAAGCCAATAAACTACCAGACCCTCAAACTGGAAGGGTATCATAGCTATTAGTAAAACTAGGCAAATTTCCACTCACCCTACTGACATAATGTTATCATTCCCACCAGTGGTGGGATTCAAATTTTTTTACTGCCAGTTCTGTGGGTGTGGCTTGGTGGGCATGGTGTGGCTTGGTGGGCATGACAGCGGAAGGATACTGTAAAATCTCCATTCCCACCCCACTCCAGGGGAAGGTTACTGCAAAATCCCCATTTTCTCCCAATCAGCTGGGACTCAGGAGGCAGAGAATAGATGGGGTCCAGTCAAAGGTGGTATTTACCAGTTCTCCAAACTACTCAAATTTTCCGCTACTGGTTTTCCAGAACTGATCAAAACCTGCTGAATCCCACCTCTGATTCCCACAAAAATCTACCTATCCTGCATTCCCTTACTTGAAGCTTCATCTCAAGCCATTTCATCACTGTTAATTCAATTTTTGTTCAACAAGTTGAACAATTCAACTTGTTCAATTTATTCAGAACAAGCTTCTGTTATAGTTTTCTTCCTATTTCCAAGGCATTTATTTTTATCAAAATCATTTGGCATTTTTCTGCCTTTTTAATCATAATCATTCTTGCTCTCTTTGACCACATATTATGCTAGAATAAAATGTTTTCTCTTGAAATGGGAAGACTTTTATCTAGAGTATCAGCATGCTACCCAGAGGACAAATGATGACATAAACAATAACCCCCAAATGTGAGAGCCAGATGTCCTTCTGCCTTGCCCTGGGCCCTTCCATTTTCACTAATGAAGGAAGAAAGAGGAGGCATAGGACCTGAATTACTGAGGAACTTATTGCTGACATTTGGTCTCGATGTTGGTGAATCTGCTTTTAACTAAGCCTCAAGGAAAGAAGAAGCACTATGATTTAAAACATGTTAAAGCAGATTGAATTAGTAAACATAATTACTGTCTCACTAAATTATACTTTAATAAACATAAGGTATATTTACCTATTTCCCTAAATTGGCTCCAGAATATCTGGAAATTTCATATCCCTACTCTAAGGCAATGACAAATTACTCCATGGCTTAGCATGATGCATGAATCTAGCCAATGAGATTTAGTTATAAGAGATTTTTCACTCATATTTTGCTGCAGAAAATCCATATTTGCCTCGACACTCAACAGGGAAACGGCTATACTGAATTCAAGCTATTTAGCATATGTGCCAGTTTAATGCTTCTTTGGAAAAGCATTTTCTTCAAAACTGCATTCTTATGTGACTTATTGACAATCTGAAGAATTATGGATTTTTATTTTTTCATTTCTGTAAAGAAAGAACGCAATATGTTGCACCCACAATCCATACTGTTGTTACTTTCTACAGTTTTAAGATTTTTTTTCTTACGTTTTTGCTCCTCTAACCTCTGCTTTCTCATATTATTTGTACCTATTTAGCTTATTAAACACTTCTGTGTATTATTTATTAAATTATTTGTAGCTATTTTCTTCCTCTTTTTAAATTGGGGTTTATACAGTGTAATATTTCCTTATGTTTCTTTTCATTATATTGCTAGAATTATTTACTTTATTAAGAAAATTTACATCGATTATGAATTTTCATTTTGAAAGAAGTAAAAACAGTTCTCCGTTTTTTAATCTTTGGAGTTTTTATAGTGATTATTTTTCTTTTCTCTAATACGCAAGTGTGAATGCAACCAAAGAGCACGCCCTATAATCAGAAGGAGTAGCTTGGAATCAGCCAAGAGCTGAGATTTCCAAACTCAAAATAAATAAATCAAGTTTATCAACCAACATGTTTTTCGGGTGGTATATGAAAACAGCCCTGTGAAAATTCAACACACTAAGTAGGCACAGAATGATGGCCAATACAAGGAAGAAACTAAAAAAAAAAGGTGAAAGGACAATGGAATTATTCTAGAAGAAGATAATATCTATTCAAACAATTCGAATACTCATATCCATAACTGATTACATTTTATATAATCAAATTATCTAATACATCAATACAATATGCATTCTCATCCTAAAGAGTTTCCATGGAATAACTCTCAAAGGAGCATGACTTTTAAATAAGTTTGATTCTGATGTCAGAAAAGTCATTTCTATCTGCAGTTTCTCACTCACTCCCTTGAGATATGTTCATTTCCCCCAAATGTGTTTATTACTGGTCTCCCAATCTGAAGCATTTATCAAATATTTCTAACTGTCACCTTTGTTATTCTTTTTCTTTCCTATTCTGCAGCTGCAAAATATTTTCGGATGCATTTCCTTTATTAAAGCTCTTCAAAGAGGCTGCTAGAAATGTCCCCGGAGAGCCATACATTTTCTCCTCCACCAGTTTGTTTAAATAATCCATCCTTCCATCAGTCTTGTTTCACTTTATTGCTAATTTCTTCCTTCACATGATGAAACTTAGCTCTTTTCAGAAAAAAGAATGAATTTTCTAAACAAACAAGTAATGTTTTACCCCAACCCTGAGTCTTACATTCCTCCCATTCATATTTTCTTCACTAAGCATTCTCACTGGGGAGGGTATTTAGGAGAAGGGGAAGCCAAAACCTGTAAAATGGTAGGCAGAATAACACACACGCATCAGAGGTGGATTCTGAATCTTCTTACTGCCGGTTCCCTCAGGGTCGCCCCTCGAGTGCGCACACAAAGTGTGCGAGCGCGCAGCAAATTAAAAAATAGCTTCTGTGCATGTGCAAAAGCAAAAATTAGCTTCTGCGCATGAGCAGAAGCAAAATACAAGATGGCGCCCACGAAGACACCAACAGAACCGGCTCCATGATGTCATTGCGGAGTTACTACCTGTTCTATAGAGCCGGATAGAACCGGTAGGAACCCACCTCTGACATGCATATACAAAAGATGCAAATGTCCTTTGTGCCCCTTCCATTTTGCAGATTTTGAACCTCTGCCTGCATTCCTAACAATTAATTCCTCTTTCTCAATGCAAAATAAAGTATCAATGCAACATGCAAATGTCAAATAAACAGACACGATTGTTCAAAATGTTTAATGAAAGATTGAATAGATTAATTGAACCTATGCAAGTTTCTCATGTCTTTTTGAATTTAAACAGCCAATACATAGGCATCCCTGAGGAAATGATAAAAATCATTACTGTTTGCTTTAGTTTTAAAAATCGAAAAAATAATAGTTCTTAATTCAAAACAAATTGACTTCTTTGACAGTGATGCTATATTTACTGAAACAGAACATTCAGTGTACCATAACTTTTTGACATTCAGTGGATTTTCTTGTTTATCAAAAAAAAGCTCTCATTCTGATAGAAAATGAACTGCTAAAGAAGAAATGAAGGTATTATACGGATGATATACAGCATTCAAAGATCCGGGAATTGCACATAAGAGTGACAATTTTGTCTGACAATTATTCTTTTTGCAAAAAAATGTAATATAATTCTCGTTACATAGGTTTTCTTTGCAAATTGTCAAAAAAGCAAACATTCTCTTGATTTTTATAAGAATTAGTGTGTTCAGGTATTATCAACTAAGATATTGTCACTGTATATAAGTAATTAAAAAAATCTTTGTAGAATTAGAATTTCCTTTATTTGAGGACAATTTCCTTCATTTGGAGAAAGGTTGGATTTTTTTTTTTACATTGATGCTGAATTTTTTCAGCCATTTTTAAAGGCCATAAGGAGTATCAAGCTAAAAAGTAAAGATTCCCTGGAGTCCAGCTTGATTCCTGCTGACGACTACATTTGCGTAGTTTTCATAGCAACACTATAAAATGGTTTGCTGATTTCTTTAAAACAGAAAATGATTCTTTCAAGGAGTATCTTGACATTTAGAAAGTTTATGATCGGATTTTTTAAAATGAAAAATTGGGGAAGTATTTTTTATTTGCTTCCCTTGGGTCACAGTATCTTGAGCTAATTCTCTTTACTGTAGAAGAAATAAATGGGTTTGAATTTTAAAAAAGGAATTCCAAAGGATGCAGTGATAAATCTAGATGAAAACTATCGGAGGAACTCTTGGTGCTATCAATCAAATGCATTGCATGGATATTGGTTTTTTTGCCCTCAATATCTTAAGGGAGTTTTCTTGGTAAAGAAAAAATGGAAACATGGCTTACCAAATAAGAGTATGCTCCAGCTGGAAGATAATATATCAGTGCCCATAAAATTATGCGAGTGATTCTGGACATCTATCCAATGTTAATGGTATTGTAAAAATAGACCATAAATTGGTTCTTTAATCTTCTTTAATCAAGGTATTTATATAGGACATATAACATCCAGTGAGAAGCTTTAATTTCAATATAGCAGAAACTTGACAAAGAAGATTTAATCACCGCCTGAAGCTGTGACTATTGTGATTTCTGACTGCGTTAACACATATCTAAGATGGAATGTACAGCTATTCAAGGTGCAGGTAAAGACTGCTGCAGAATTCCAGGTTCTCTAACACAATTGTTGTAGCAGACAATAATGTCTGAACATACTAACCATTAACAAATCCAGATGGATTGTCTTAGCTCTCTGTCTTTTTATTCTTTTCCACCCAACAGACCTTTGGAAAGAAATTATGTAAAGGTAATCCAGATTTTGATAGTCAGCACAATAGCTTTCCCAAAGCAGGACAAAACCCAACCAAATAATTGGGGGGGGGAGGGGAGAAGATGGCAAAACAAAGAAAGAAATCGAAATTATATCTGATCAAGCCTCTGTCTTCAGAGGGAAAAAAATCCTGAAAAATGTCCTTGTGCATCCATATGGGATAGGCAGTTGCAGTGGTCCAGAATGTTGGCTATTGCTCCATTCTAGGGTCCCATCCCTTGACTCTTCTATTCACATGTCCCAAAGTGGAGAATAGACAATCTGCTCTGTGCTTCCCAATGCACACATACACACAAATACATGGCCTGAGGTAGTAAATTCACTGTAAACGGTTGGATGCAGATTTGATTGTGCCATGTGTCAAGATATTCACACTTTCGGTAGTTATGTAAGTTTTATATATCTTTTGTAAGTTAAATGCTGAGACTTCTGTTGTTTATTGTCTGCTTTCATTGTATGATATGTGTGGGAGTATTGTATACATTCTACCTTAAATGTCTTCTCTTGTCTGCTGCCCTTGAAAGAGGAAGGGGGAGGAAGACAGATTCCTTCTGCAAGGCTTCATTTGTATAGGGGAGATTCTAGTGTGTTTATATCACCCTTGGTTTGATCTCATGATTGCCTGTTTGCCCCAGCTGGGCTGCACTCTAAGTATGTATAAAACTGTGCCAATTAGAGAGGTTTCTATCCTGTTCCTGAACCTGCACAGCCACTTCAGGCAATCCAGACTCCACACTCTTCTATTTCTGACAGAAAGCTGACACCTCATGAGGACAGCATAGTTTTGCTTTCTAGAAGGAGTATCCTGGCTTGGTGCCTTGTGCAATCGTTCAGGGAAAAGAGCCACACCTGGGAAAGGAGAAACTGAGATTAGGCCAGAGTGCCTTGGCTCTGGTTGACTTGCCCTACTTGTAGCACTCAGGAGAAGCTATTGCTAGGAGCACAAGGGACATTGAGGGAGAGCATCAATGTCTACACTCTGCATTCTGGGAAAGGGGAAAGAAGTGCAACTGCGTCATTTTGCTTGCAATTCTCCAGAAATCATGACTTACACTTTGAGAGGTTTGTCTAGTAAGCCCTATAAAGATAAATCATGATATAATCACCATGTCATTATATAGTGTATGAAGTGTAATTCTGGGTTGCATAAGATGTTCATATTTTTAAAAGATGGGATTTTTACCAAGTCAGTGCATTCAGATCCATCTGACACGTTGACTACTAACCCTAGCATTAACAAATCTAACACATACGTGTTTCTTTCCATTTCCTACACATTTTATTTAGAAGGTTAGGTTTAACATCCCTCCCATAACCTGAAGCACTTCCTAGATAAAATTCATGACTAAAATCTGAAAACGTGCCAAAAAAACTGGTCTTACAGGTAGAAAGTGAATTTGAAGCAGCAAATTGTAGAGTTTGTTGCACATAAAAAGAGATGAAGACTCCTCAGATTTTTTAATGCTGCAAACTGCCTTGCCTGAGACTGTGGAAAAGAACAATCATGAATGCAAATGTTAAGAAACAAATCCAAACAATTTGCATGATAAATTCAACCAAGTGCTGCTGTTTGAAAGTATTGTCCCTCAGAATGTGGCTCTTTGAGTCCCTTTGCAGTGAATTGAATTCAATGGCACAGGAATTCTAATTGAATAATTTCTATTCAGTTTAAGAACAGGAGCAGCTATGAAACAAGTGAAGCCAAAATAACTGTGTTGGAAATTTTTGGATTGATCCCTATCATAACTACAACCTTTTAAAAATGCACTCTGATATATGTACAATCTCCAGTCCAGTCACTCCCTCAGGTTTCTTTTTGAGGAGACAACAGGAGGAGGCAGGTATGTTGAATATATTTGCCACCTTCAGTTATTTGTAGTAATAATAAAAGCAGGATATGAATAAATAAATATACAGATAAATAAATATATATCTCTGTTTAAGATTAGAATAAAAATGTTCCTTAGATCCACTTTTAAAACTACTTTTAAAGAATTCTAAACCAGTTGCTGCCAGTTCAGACCGGTTCGCGAGAACCGGTAGCGGAAATTGGCGCCCGCTCGCCAAACCGGCAGCAACGGCTGGCTAGCCATGCCCCCGAACCAGTCCTCCGACTGTAAATCTGTAGTCCGGGACAAAATTTCCTTGAAAATAACCCTCTGCGCATACGTAAAACCTCCTGCATGCGCAGAGGGTTTTACACCCGGAAGCAAGGGGGCACTTTGCACATGCGTAAAACACGCACTTCTGGCACGATCTGAACCTGTACGGAAGGTAAGAGGAACCCACCCTTATTCTAAACCAAAGTAGCAGATCTATAACTTACTGGTATCAGTCCTTCATAGTCTATCAAAGGGGATAACGTCATCAGTGGAATTTCATCCTAGAGAAAAAGATGGCAATAGTAAAAAATGTTTTTCTTTTATACTAAAAATATCCATGTCAGTTTTGTTTTGCTATTCAAAATTGCCAATCAAAATTGCCCATTCCCCCCCCCCAGGAATAGAGACATCACAATAACTGGGTATTTTTTCCAAGGCCTTCATGGCCACTCCACCAAACTATACTAGTGCCTAGTATATTGTTTTCCTTTACTGCTGATAGGTCATCCTAAAAGTCAAAAGGTCCACTAAAAGGTCTTCATTATCAATCCTTAGATTGGCTGTTATGTTTGCTCTCAATAGTTTGCTCTTATTTGTACAAGTGCTCCTCAACGTACAACATTTAGTGACCCTTCAAACTTACAACAGCACTGAAAAAAATGACTTTTGACCATGTTTCACATTTACAAACCTTTGTAGCATCCCCATGATCGTGTGATCAAAATTCAGATGCTTGGCAACTGGTTCTTGCTTATGACCATTGCTGTATCCCAAGGTCATTTGATCCCTTTTACAACCTTCTGACAAGCAAAATCAATGGGAAAACCAGATTCACTTAACAACCGTCTTACTAATTTAACACCTGGAGTGATTCACTTAGCAACTGTGGCAAGAAAGGTTGTAAAATGAGGCAAAACTCACTTTAAAAATGTATCATTTAACAACATAAATTTTGGGCTCAATTGTGGTCATAAATTGAGGACTGCTTGTATTTAATTTTAATCCCATTTCCTTCTATGCTCCTTGACCTTCAGTATTAGAGCTTTCAGGTCATTTGCATTTTCAGCTATCAGAGTAATTTTATCAGTATCGGACAGGTTATTCCTGTTTCTTCCTCCAATATTAAAATCATATATTCATCCAACTTCCCCCTTTTTACATTCAGAATATGTACCATATAATTAAAAAAGAGAGAGTATACAGCCTTAACTCACTCCTTTACTGACCAGGAACCAGTCTGTTTCCTGTCCTGGGTGTGAGTTTTGCATGAGACAATTTGATGTTCTGTGATTCCCATTTCCCTATGAACATTCTACAGCTGGACATGATTAAAACAATCAAAGGTCCTTCTATAATCAATGAATATAGACTTCTTAAAGATATTATTTGGCTTTCTCAATTATTCAGCAAGCATACGATTTTTGGTAATTCAATATTTTGCCTACTTTGTCTCTAAAGCACAAAATATAGTAGGTGTTTTAGTTGCCTGGAGTTTTTACTTGGACACTGTTCATCAGTTTCCATTAATAGCTGTTTTTTAAAAGGTTACCTTATGAATCATTATCACCTTGAAAACTTTTCATCATTTTAGCTTATCATTTGAACCCAATTTCTATTCAAGACTAAATATATTTTTTCTGTCCGTGACTCAAACGTCCAAGATCTGCTAAAATGTGTTAAATTAACTGAGATTCAAAACACAGTCCAAACCTTATATGCAGGATGGGCTATTTTTAACAATCAAAATGAAAAAAGTTATGAAAAGGTGGGTCAAAGATGATTAAAATAATATGAAGAGAAACTGAAAATGGAAAACGCACACTACTTTTTTTTATTATGCTGTTCTATAAACCATTGTAATATGATCAAGCATAATCTGATTTACAATCCATCCTGTAAATAAATTGCAAAATAGTTGAATCAATATTTACCCATTGCATTTTAGAATATTTACCCTGCATATTAACAGCTGTTATAGTTTGTAATCCATGGAGGAGAGCAGTTTAATGTCCACATTGAAAGAGGAACTCTTTTGGGGTCCTCCATAAATTTAAAAAATGAGAAAGGACTCAAAGAACTTTAAGAAATACTGTTCTAGAGGATAATCTAAACCAGCAAAAAAAAAAAAATCATAAATCATGGTCATATAACCATGGAATGCCTTGACAGGTTATAAAGCTGACGCGCCCAACATATGGTCATGTGACCACAGGGCAGCACAACCCTTTATGATGGCCAGAGATGGTTTATGAGCTGTAAAGCACCTGTTCTGTAGCCATTGTAACTTCAAATGACTGTAAAACAACCAGCCGTTAAGCATACCTGTTTATGCTTAACTTTGTTGCCATCTCTTTTTCTTTTTGAAAATGTGTTTATTTTTCTTTACAAAACTCTATCATAAATTTAACAAATCTGTGACATTTTTCATATAATT
>JANHFT010001463.1:30453-45645 GCA_032467955.1 Pseudoxenodon macrops
TCTGTGCATGCTCAGAAGCTAGTTTTTGTTTGCTGTGTGCACGCATGCTTCAAACACACACACACAGTGCAATCCTGAGTGAACCAGCAGCAAAAATATCCACAACCCACCCCTGAGATGTGGGGTGGGGGAAATGCTGCAAATACTTCTTACATTTTTCCCTCCCTGAATTAGTGGCAGGAGGGTCAATGGCGCTACAATTAGCAATACTACTTGGCAGTATCCACCAGGAACTGCAAGGAGGAGTATGTGGATGTGACAATGAAGTAGCTTTTGTTTTGCTCCATTTGGCCATGTATTGAGGAAGCAAAAAGGCAGGTGAATGAAATTTAAAAAAAAAAACTGGTATAATTCCTGAGTAGAAATTTTACCCTGCAAAGGGGTTGCAGTCCATTACTACAGACTTCCATGAGTGTGGAAGTTCAGTAGATGATATCCTTCACCTCTTTGCTAAGTTGACATCTTCTTCACCCTCCCAGGTGGCGTTAAAAAAAAAAGGAACCAAAAACACGTGGTGTTTTTGTTTATAAATTTTTCTCCTTAAAAAAAAATGGGTGAAGGACTATCTAACCCTGAGCTTGGAATGAAACAAGAGAAAGAGAGATTTTAATCCACTCCACTCTGGAGAACTTTGTTCTCCAAAATCTCCTCCTTTATTGGCTTCAGCTTGTCCAAGATTCTTTCAAAGGAATGAAAACCAGGAACTAATTTTTACTGGGAGTCTAGTTTTCCCCAGTCTTGTATTCTTCTGGTAGTTGTGCCCACATAACAGGATGATGGAAATTAGAATCCAATAAATGGGATTATTATATATATGTAGAAGAATGGAAGGAGCTGAGAAGATATGGAGACAAAGGTCTACAAATCTTGAAGTCTTGCAAAACAGGCATCTACTAGAAGGCTACTGTTAGAGATGGCCAACGGGAAGCCATATGGCGTATTTTACTCCTTGATCCTATTAAATCTATCGAACAAGCTATGAAAGGGGTTCTCCTAAAGGGGAAAAAAATGGTTTGTTTCATTTTCTCTCCTTGTTTCAGAGTGGCTGTGGCTGTGAGCAACGGAAACATGGAACTCCCTTTGATGAGGCAGTGCATGGATCAGGCCCTTTCTCTTGATAACAGAGTGTGCAAATTTACTGTCACAACCGTTGACTGTCCAGGAGAGATTTCAAAGCTACTGGAGACCTTAGCTCGCGAGGAGGCAAGGTAGTCTAAACGTGGTTTGACTTTGATGGGGACCATAATCTACCGATTATGTATACTAGGTTGAAAAGATTGAATAGCATAAAAGAATATTCACTGTTATCACCAGTGAATAGCTACTTGGATGTGTTCATATAGTCACCAGGGCCCGAAGTTGCCTTAATTCCTTGTCTTCTTTAATGGAGATCTTGATGTGGTAGGAAGCCACGTTTTGTCCATGAAAAATCAGAGGTGGCTTCCTACCGGTTCTATCCAGTTCGATAGAATGGGTAGCAACTCCGCAACGACATCATGGAGCCAGTTCTGTCGGTGTCTCCATGGGTGCCGCCATCTTGGATTTTGCTTCTACGCATGCGCAGAAGCTAGTTTTTGACTGGCATGTGCATGCGCTCGAGGCGCGACCCTGAGCAAACCGGCAGTAAGAAGATTCAGAACCCACCTCTGAAAAATCCACCATATCTAGAATACACGCATGCATAGAAAACGTATTTATTTGTTAGATTTATTTGCCTCCTATCTTGCCATGGGGCTACTCTATTATTGTTGGCTTACAACAATAAAAATGAAAGGCATATAAAAGAAGTAAAATAATAGAACAATAAAACAAACCATCGACAAAGGTAAACAACAAGAATATCTCAGTATGATAACCAAGATGATTGGATGGGTGGAGAGCAGAGAGGAAGGAAAGGAGGTGGGATCTACCATCAATCCAGCAGACACCTTCAGTGTGGGACTCCCCCATTTGAACCCAAGACCAACCAGGAAAGCCAGGTCTTCAGGTTCTTGTGAAAAAACAGGAGGATGGGGGTAAATCTTAACCTTAATGGGTAAGATGTTCCCACAAGACAAGTGCTACAACAGAGAAGGCTCTTCTCCTGCACCCCAATAGTCAGATCTCTTTCACCAATGGATCCAAAGTAGTCCCCCCCCCTGCCAGCACAAGTAGGACACCAGAAAGGACATTCTGCATCCAAAGAAGAAAAGGTCACTTCGTTTATTTGCCCTAGCTCCCAGTCACTAATCTAAAAAGTTTAAGGTGTCCATTCAACACCGCCCTGAGTCTCTTGAGAGAAGGGCGGTATAAAAATTTAATAAATAATAAATAAATAATAAATAACATAGCAACTTCATATTTTTTTATATTTCTTTTTAAATCTCCATTTAAGAAAAATGCACAGAAACCAAGAAATGCTTTGAGAAAATAATGTTACTGTCTAAAGCAGGGGTCTGCAACGTTAAACACTCAAAGAGCCATTTGGATCCATTTCCCACAGAAAAGAAAAGACTGGGAGCCACAAAACCTGGGTGGGCGTGGCCAACTCAACATCACTCACTTCCACCAGTCACATGACCCCCCCTAGCCACACCTACCCAGCCAGTCATTAGGACTGAGAACTGGTTGTTAAAAAACACTGGGCCTTGACTGGCTTGTAGAAATTCTGCCAAAAAAACTCCATTTAAAAAAATCTCTTTGTTCCAGAATCTTGAACATCAGACAAGAACAGCCATACATGAGAGCTGATTTATTCACCAGTGAGGTAAGCAAGGGAAGAGAAAGCTCAGTGAAATTCCATTTTTAAGTGACCTGTGGCAAGTTCTGCATAAAATATTTCTGAGCTTTGCAGGGAGTCCCAATTTCTAGCAATTCAGTCAAAAGAGCTTTTTGCATTCAAGATGGGAAACCTGAAAGCTCCATAAAGTCTTCTTAATATATTTTAACAGGCTCCATCCACGACCAGGGATGGTATTTGGCTTGTAAATTGATTGGAGGTGCCTGTTTTAATATGTAATATTTTTTGTTGAGAAAGTTTTACATAAGATTAAAACTATGGAAACGTCAAAGGTGAGAAAGGAAAACAGAAAGAAAAATGAGGAAGTCAAATTCAAGGAAAGAGGAAAAAGCAAGCAAAAGGAACAATATCTAAAGCAATCTCTAATGTTGTTGGTTTTTTTTTTTAGCAATTAACAAACCAAAGAACAAGGGGAACCATCTTCACCCATCAAAATTACATATCTTGGTCCCCTTCTTCCCATAAACAATCCTTTTTCATTGGTCAACCCTGAAACCATCCATTTGGTTTTATCTAGCGTTAGCAAAAGAGTCCTTGCAGGTTTTCTAGTCTTTTCTTCTATAAAAATAGTTATTGTCCCTTTCCTAACCAGATAAGACAATTTAGCCATTTCAGCAAGTTCTAACATCTTTACAGTCTACTCCATTGTGGGTATTTCTGTATTCTCCGCCCCCCCCATTTTTATGCATATATACTGTAGTAACTGCTGCAAACAAAGCCAATCATCTAGTATAGAGATGGATATATCACTTGCCTATAAAGTTGTCAAGAATCAGATACAACTGAATGGTTAAAACAGCAACAACAGTGCAGACGATTATTATACAAATAATTACCATACCATAGTATGCATTACCATGTATACAAAACCAATCATCCATGATTTTCTCTTTCTAGTTGGCTGTCAATAGTGGCATTTTGTTTTGGGTTTCATAAGCATTCTTGAACCTTTGCAAAAAGAAAGGTGGAGTATGAATTAGATAGCACTAATACGGTAGTACAGTAGGTTTCTACTCACTCCCCACTTTGCCACAAGTGTACCCTGGCATTATTTAATTTCTCCCTTGTTCCCAAGATGTGTTTTTTTATCTTATCCATCAATGAGAACGCTTAAAATGCTCTTAAAGGTACAAGTCTTATCTTGTATTTTTATGTACACTGAGAGCACATGCACCAAAGACAAATTCCTTGTTGGCCAATAAAGAATTCTATCTATCTATCTTATAAGTCTGTATTTTCCCCCCTTATTGTTAACACCACACAGTGAAAACCTCAAAGTGGTAAAATTAGTTAGGCTCCATCCATATTGTTGGAGAAAAATTAAGATACCGGATAACTGGGAAAGGGGGAAGAATACAGATTGGCAATAATCACAACCCATTAAAATATGGTTGTGGAGTTCCATAAATTCCTTCCTACCTTTATTTTATGTGGTATAATTGATTGAGATCAATAGGGAGTGCCGTGGTGACCTAGAGGTGGAACTCTCACCTCACAATCAGGCTGTGAGTTTGATCCCAGGTAGCGGCAGGTATATCTCTCTCTCTGGGCACAAAGAGAAAATATCTGCTGTGAGCTTTTGCGTAGGCATCAGGAAGGGCAGCCGGCAAGTAAATTCTCTGTTCCATTCACTTCGCCCCGACTCCACCTCGATGCGAGGGATTACAGGGTCTTTAAAAGAAAAAGAAAATCGAGATCAATTGTTTGTTAAAGCCCTGATTTAGTTTACTGAAATGTAATGCACTTTTCCTTCCTCAGGTGTCCTGTGTGGTAGAAACCAGAGACAGAAGCCATACTACTCAATTAAGAAAGATCCTCACAGAACGTTATCCAATGATAACATGGGTGGAACGGTGAAGATGATGACAGCTGTTGGGAAGCTCCACTTAAAAAAAAAATAATATGGAAGGCTTAAATATATTGCAAGTAGCATTTCTTCCTAGAACAGCTTTATACTTGGCGATCCATCAGTGACAGGATTGACGTATGTCTCCCCAAGAGGTTGCAATCTAAAAGAACTTATCAATATGGAGTAAATAGCTTTAAGTTGTATTTATTTCATTCAGGAGAGTTTTTGCACAGATCCGTAAAAGGCGTACAATAAACTCCAGTTCATAATTCTACCTTCCTCAGTGTAAGGAGAACCAATAGAGATTGGTTATATATTACTATAGATGTTCTACCTGAGGACCATTCATAATTTCTGGGTCAATCCAACATTGCTGCATCAGTAGTCCATAAAAATTAAAAAGTTAAATGTTTACTAATCAGTCCACTCACTGTTAGTTATTTCTGGCACACAGTCCGGGGAAAAAAGACCAATCTGTCTTCATCTTTTAGGAGAATTGATCTTGCAAATATTTTTCCCCTCAAAGTCTGAACTGTTTTAATCTTTTCTTCATCTAGATCATTTTGGACTGGGCAAGTATTTTGTTATTAGAACCCAATCTTGCCATGGCTCAATTTGAAATTTTAGGTTTTTAAAGAACACACCCAGCTACAATTTGGACTGGAGGTTTCCTTAGGAGTCTGCTTCCTGGTTTGCTTGTTTTTTTAGGTAAATATATATTCAGACCACAAAGCAAGTTGAGTTTATTCATAGGGAATCAAATCGTGCAGAATTTGCCTGGTGTTTCAGCCTGGTTGGAAGAGAGAATGTTCAAGAAGGAAAAGTAATAAGTAAACCCATAAAGTTCACACGAGGAATCCCACATGTATGTATTCTTGGCAAAAAGTTCAGTCACTTATAATCGACTCACGTTTTGTTTCTCAACACAGAAAGCCACAATTGGGTGTCACTTCCAAAATCTGCAGATATGTTGAGTTAAGGCTGATGCCTCTTTTGTTACTTAGTTGGTTGACATTGCCAACACGCCAAGTCAATTGCAAGACTTGCTGTTTTATATTTATATATGTATGCTAATTACAAAGTCACAAAGTTAATTACACAAAGTCACCTCTTTCTGGATAGTAAGTCGATCGCTTGCTCCTTCCTCATCCTCATTGTCACCATTTCCAATTTGTAGAGGGACAATCGAGACTGAATAATTGAGTCTTCCCTGAGGCAATTTAGCAAGCCTCTCTCTTTTTTTTTTTATGGTTTCTAAACTACTTTTTACTCCAGTATTATGCCAATAATTATTTTCTTTAATAAAACAATCTTGAATTTGTGAGCCTCTCTTACATTTGCTTAGTTAGACAGCTTCATCATCACCACAATTTACCAAACCCAATGAAGACATTTGGAGAGTAATAGTGCATTATCTTTTTTTTGTTTTGAACATTTGTCTATTTTTCTTTACAAAACTCTTATCATAAATTTAACAAATCTGTGACATTTTTCATATAATTAATAACATTCAACATTCAATATATTACATACATTCTAGTTAATCAATCTAACTCTATATACATTTCTATTTTTTGTTTCTAATGTTCAATCCATTGGTACCAGTTCTCCCACTTTGTTGCCCTCTCTTGAGCGTCGGGATTTTTGCAATGCAGATATGGTAGCCTTAGTGCTAGTGAGAAGGGCGCATAAGACCCGCTGGATTTATGTTCTTGTGAGCCCAGACATTTTGTTCTATTCCATAAACTATGTTCAAGAGAAATTATACCTTAGCATGTTGCATAAATACAACATAATAATGCTATTTTTGGTTCCCAATGCTTTTAACAAAAAGATGGTTCAGAGGAAACAACACAACACAACACTACTAAGACTGGGGTTTGTACACTGATTTCTAGTTATATAAACTTTGGGTTTATTTTCAGAGTGCTCCTGCAGCTCTGTATCGAATAAGGATTAGATAACCCAGAACAGAAAGTCAGCTTTAGCCTCAGGAACCTGCCTCTGATGTAAGCCATCAACTTAGCCTAAAGCGGTATGAAGTTCTTGGGAAACTTTAATTGCATGAGTGGATAACCATCTTTAAATTCCAGCTTATCAACAGTCACCTTCCCTGAAATCAGGATGGTTAGCTAATCAAATAGTGAAACAACTAATACACTTTTGTAACCCTCAGCAAACTCTGAGGAAACATGTCCAAGATTGGGCTGCATTAGCTCTTCAATTCAAGTGAAATCTAGTCTCTAAACTATGGCATTTGTCTTTATAAACTTAATCAATAGTTTTTCTCCAAAGAATGATCAATCAATTGCATAGTTTTAAATTATAAACCTACTGTGTCTTTCTATAAAACTTTCCGGTTGTAATATGAAACCTAAATAAATGATTTTCTAAGTAAAAGTGAAATATTGATTATATTTTCAGCCATAACCAGAACATGAACTTTGGGGAAAGGAGGGGAATTTCAACAGTTGTCATACACAAATGTTTTGCTCTGCTAATTCTCCCCCCCCCTCTTTTCTCAGATATTGCCTAAACGAGTTCTTGGCAAGATTTCTAAGAAGCAGTTTGCCATTGCCTTCTTCTATCTTAAGGCTGAAAGAAAGTGGCTAGCGGGATGCCTTAACCACTACGCTAAACCGGCTCTCGAAAAGTCTGCTTACAAGTACTGTACATAGAAAAGACATACTTGCAAAGGAAGACCGAAAAGGCTCAAGAAATGTTATCTGCTCTCAGATATAATTCCAACACGGTTCTCTGTGAGATTTATTCAGGAAGCTGAATATGGAGCCGTGGCTTAATTCCGCTCTTGCAGGTGCCTACTGGGCTGGCACGCAGCAATCTAAAGATTACCTGGAGGTACACCTGAAGGGCCGAACGCAGTTCATTTTAGCCGCGGGAGTTGTTCCTTATTTATCTCATTCGCCACTTCCGTCCGTGCCAAACGTTGAACGAAATCTCAGATCGTTTTGTGTTTGGCGCCGCACACACGCTCCGCTTTGGAACCTGTATGGGTTCCCCGGGCCCCAATCCACAGGGAGTGAAGGGACAACTCGCCCGGGATAGCGGGAGTCCCCGAAGCGGCTCAGGTAATTATGGGCTGCCCCTCCGGCTAACCTTTACGCACACTCGACCTGCAGTTCTACCCTCTTACCGGCATGGTGGAGAAAGATCGGCGCTCCTCTCGCGCAAGAGGCCCCGGAGACGAGCGCTCCTTAGCTTCCGCTTTACGACTCCTTCGCCCGCTAACCGAACTTCAGGAGCTGTGCCGGAGGGAAGCCCTCCACCACATGCTGCTTTGGGGCGCCCTTTCAGGCACCCAGCTCTCTCCTTCCAACTCAAGCCTGGCCGAGTGCTGGAGGCGCCCGGACTTCCGCGTGTGACTGTTTGGTTGCGATGCGCCTCCCGACAACAGAATCACCACCTGCCGCTGTTGCCGCAGGCAGAGAGAGAAGGAAAAAGAGAGAGAAGGAAAGAGAGACTTGCCCTAAACTTCCCGCCCTGCCATAATTTAACCAGGATATGAAAAAGTAGCCGGGCAGGGGCGGGGAGAACCAAGGCCTTTGCGATCTTGCTCAGGGATGGGTGTGCGCTCTACGCTTCCCTTTGTTACTATAGCGCGAGCGTTTTCTATTTTATTTATTTTATATATTTATTTTGTCAAGCGTATGATTACAGACAAAGTATAAACATGGATGTGAATACCTAAGATGTATAAGCATGGTGGTGAGTACATGGGATGGTTGCGAATACATGGGGAGATTAGGAGAGGGACGGTAGGCACGCTGGACTTCCTCAAAGTGTAAATAGATCGTCGTACGGGAGTTCCCCCACCCCCCAACCAGGTTAACTAGCTGAGCAGAAGATAAAAATCAGTCTGACTTTGGCGGTGGCATCAGGAGCCGCTTGTTTTTTTAAACTGGATTCACATCGCACTGAACTGTAAAAAGGCTAAGAACCAGTTTAAGGGAATCACTGCGGCTGCATTGGACCAAAGGATCACCGAAAACGGAAGATGAAGAAGAGGGCTGTGCTGAACCTCTATACCTGCACAAAAATGCTTTGCACCCGGCTCGGACTGACACTTCTTTTCTCGTATCATTTTTTTTCTACAAAAACGGAAATGTCCTTTAAAGCTTGGTGCCTTTTCCTCCTCCTTGCTTTGTAGGAATTCATCAGAAAGGTGGTATACTCATCTAGAATGTAGGAAGATCTCCAAACCTGGCATTGCATGGACCCCAAAATTTCTTAAATTAGTCCTTAAGTGACATGTTAGATTTGGGTTCAGTGTGTAATACGAACCATGCTGCTGTGGTTTGTACACCATAGTGTACCATACATAATCGTTCAGTAAACCATAATTAAATAATAGCTCATTATGAATAATCTTTTATTGGAAGTGTATAAGAAGGTTCATGAATTACAGTACAAGGTTATCATCACACTCATGCAATTTACTTACTCCCAGATAAGCAATTTCAGGAAGAAAGGGAACTCTTAACAGGGCTTTTCTGAATTTGTTTTTAGTCATTATTTTGTATGTGTGTGTGTGTGTGTGTTTCATTTATAGGTTTATGATCCATCTTTTTTGCAGGATCTTAAAGTTAGCTTCCAGGACGTTCTCCAGGTGGTTTTCCCCTCATTTCCCAGTAATCCTGTGATATTGATATTGAACTGAGCCGTTGCTAGAAACTTAAAACTTAAATCCAGTGGTCATCTAACATCTTAAAATAATTGTTATATTTCATTTTCATTCATTCTATCTCATTAGATGCAGTGAAAGAAAATGGGAAATAATCGGTGTATAGGATACCTACATAGTAGGTTAATTCCTTGTACTAAATTGCTGTTCCATTGTGGTATAGTAAGTAAACTACAATTAATAAACCACCCCACCTATACACATACTTACTCCCATACACAACTTATAGTGCTATGTGTGAACTAAATCTCCGTGCTTTGCCTGGTTTCTGTTTAGTGTGATAATTATTATTGAACAAAAATTATTAGTTATTTTGACCTGTGTCCATGGTAGCTGCTTGAAAAGCTGGCAATTCAATGAAATGTGCAATTTCATCAAGTGTAACACTGATGACTTTCAGAACTTTTAGGGATCTTTCCTAATGGCCCCATTCTGCTCCTAGTACCCTCAAGATTGATAGATTACCATTCACATAACAAGAATAAAGATAGACACTCTTGAATTAAACTCAATTCCTGGTCACTAGAGGGACACATCCATGCAGTTTTCTTGTTAACAATATGGAAGTAATTTGCTACTGTCCTCTTGTAGGATGTTTTCTACTTCCCAGAACTGGAATTTTTGGGTGATTTTTATCTCTCTATTAATCAGGCCTAAACTTGCTTAGCTTTAGAGTATCAATCCTATCTCCAAGGCATTAGAGATACTGTGCTAATTGTAAAGGCCTGTTGTACTCCTTGCCCTTTTTATTGTATGTTCCATATTAAAAAATCCTCAGCACCTTCTTCCCAGCAGCTCATGACAAAAATGTGACACAGGCAGCAGAAACTACTTTTAATTTGGGATATTGCAGTGGTTCTCAACCTTTTCTTCACCATGGACCCCCTTTAAATACCTTTTGTGGCCATGGATACCGCCAAGATTTAACTCAAGATTTGAATCATAGCATTTCTTCAAGCCTTCTTGAACCCCTAGGGGTCTGTGAACCACAGGTTGAGAACCACTAGCATATTGCAAAGGTTGATCTGTAATGAATTATTTGATCTAGATTAGTATTTTCCTTCTTTGTAATGCATTTAGGTATGCACTTGTAGTAGTAGCAGTATAATGACTGGTAGTACTAGTAGAATAGACATGGATTGCAAAACGAAGGGATCTTCTGGGCTAGCAAAACATATACTAGACATGAATTGGTCTCTGCTTTTCTATATCAGCCATGGTAGGTAGACACCCTTGGGTGAAGACAACTCCCATGCCTGATCTGGATCTGTTATTCTTGCCTAAGAAATAAACAATTGCTTTGTTGCCTAATGCTTGATTACAATTACTCACCAATCAAACATCAATCAAATTATGTCAGAAGAGTCACACGTCCTAAGATATAATTTTCTTAACCGTAATTGAGTTTTAAAAATCACAAGGCTGAGTTACACAATAGCCATAAACCCTGATTTGCAAGTTACAAAGGCTATATTAACAAAACATGCCAAACTAGAATCAAACACCCTACATTATTCAGATAAAATGGTTCAAGTGTATAGAATTTAGCCTACATAATCTGTTGGTAAGACATGATTTTATTAATCAAGGTTCACAGAACCTTAGTATAAATGAAATGGAAGGCACTTTACAAAACACCTTGTCCGATTCTGTTTTAGTAAGGAAGTTCACTAAACCATCTAAACATATGGCCATCTGAAATTTCCAGTGAGGAGGAGCTCATCAGTATTCTCAACAGTTTACAGTTCAACAAGTCTTATTCTTGTGATTCTCATAATCAGCCTGAATTTAACTCAATTGTTAAATATTGTCCTTTTGTAACAATCTTTCCCATATTTGAAGACTATTATAATAACTTCCTTTAGCCTTTTGCAAGCTAAACATAGGACTTGGTTTCCAATCTTACCAGTGTTCATCTGAACTTGCGTCAGCATCTCTACAGTGTATTACTTAAAAGTGCACTGTAAGATTGCAATGGTCTTTTTGCTATTGCATCACACTGATTGCTCAAATGCAGTTGATGATGAGTGATATCTCTGTATATTTCTTATAGTCACCAAGTCAGATGTATCAAATCCTCTTCCTGTGCACTTGATTTTTCCTATCAAAATGCAGGACACCATACTTGCTACCATATATATCATAATCCTATAGTACTGGATTTGATTCCATTTCTTCCACTGTAATTAGTAGGACAGAATCTCAATTTTAAATTTAGATTCTGTCCTACTAATCACTTATAAAACTGTTGAATAGCACACAGGCAAGGAGAGACTGCAGAACCCCAACTGGCATTTTCCTTTCCTTAACATAGAACTCTTTATAAGCATAATTTGGGTGTTGTTATTCAAGCAATTGCAAATTCTCTGGGCTGTAATATTTTAACTCATATCAATCTTATCTACAAAGATATAATGAAAGACTGTCAGATGTTTTACTGAATTCCCAATACGTTACATTCACAGCATCATACCCTTGGTCCAGAGGTGGGTTCCTACCTGTTCTATCCGGTTTTATAGAGTAGGTAGTAACTTTGTGATGACATCACGGAGCTGGTTCCTTCGGTGTCTCGGTGGGCGCCATATTGGATTTTGCTTCTGCGCAGAAGCTATTTTTTTTATTGCTGCGTGCACTCAAGGTGTGACCCTGAGCGAACCAGCAATAAGAAGATTCAGAACCCACCTCTGCCTTGGCCTATTAAATTGGTTATACTACATTAAATTTTGGGAGAAAAAAGGTGAAGAGTCCTTCAGATTGAGCTTAAGAATTGGTAATTTGATGGGCATATCTATGTACGGTTAGCTGTTTACAGAGTCAGCATATTTCCCCCAACAATTTGGGTCCTCATTTTACCCACTTCAGAAGGATGGAAGCTGAGTCAACATTTTTATCATTTAAACTGCAAGGAACAACTAATAGATCGACATGAGTTTTATGAAATACTCAATAAAAACCTGTGGTCTTGATTCATTTTATTTGTCACTGGAAGCTTCTGGAAGCTATGCTCATGATTTTTGAAATTCTAAGGCATTTCGCTTTCCTACTTTCGTGAGTTGACTTCCCCTGTAGACATAGCATCAGGATCATTAGTGAAATAATGTGCTTGTTGTTAGGTTTGTCATCTAATAAAGATTAACCATCTGTGCAGTGGTTTAATTATATGTATACAATATTTATTGAATAAAAGATTGTACTATATATAAATCTATATTATTTTCAGTCATCTGTTTTGAATGATACCCAATCTAAAAAGGCAGCAATGTAACCAGCTCAAGCTATGTTGTTCTGAAATAATAATTTTGTAGAGAATGGTACTATAGGGCTCTTTAGTTTAATAGTAAAAATTATTGAGAATATTACAGCCATATATATACATAAATGCACAGCATGCAGAAAAGTGATTGGAAATGCATTTTCTTCCAGTTTTATTGAGATTCAGCATTCCCTATTTAAACTTATCTATAAAATTAGTGTAAAGTAGAAATATACACTTTCTTAGCCACTTTCAGTCTAAAAATTCAGATATCCAATGAATTTAAATTATCTTAAGTAAAATGATGATTTCTCAAAGAATTATGATACACTTCTTACATGCTCTTCAGGTGGGGGGTGTAGGCTACAGAAGACACAGAAAAACTGTAGTACATTGATTGAATGAGCCAATAGTTTCTTGCTAAACTTTTTAATTCAGATACCTATAAAAATATTTTTATGCATAAAAGCCTGTTTACATAAACCAGAAAAATTGTTCATAAACAATAGAAAATGATATGACTAACCGATGATGATCTATTGCTTGCTATTATTATTGCCTATGCAAATCTTCAAATTTAGAAAATGTAGGCAAACAAGCACTAGTCTATTGTAGAATCAGCTTGTTATAATTATAAAGGTTGTTGGAAAGTTTGGCAAGAAGCTTCCTTCAGCCTGTATTCACATTCTTAAGTCTGGCCTCCCCAACAGTCTGAGGGACCATGAATTGGCCCCCAGTTTAAAAAGTTTGAGGACCCCTGCTCTGGATGATTGCTAGAAATACAATGGTTATAGATAAAGAAATACCCATATTGTTCAGAAACTGAGACTAAGGTTTGTAGGTTAAGTGTGGATTAATAATCTTATAGCACCATCTACTGTGATTTTGGCCAAGCTGCAAGCTACAAGAGAATAGTCATTTTCCTTCACATTCAGCATCTTTGAAAGAAATTTCCTTTGCTAATCAGGTTTTTTTTCCCTGTGCTATTTTTCTTTGATTTAAAAAAAATGTATTAATTTTTTTATCTTAATTGTAGCTTTTAATAAAATTACTAATAAGATAACACAATACTTTGTCAAATGCTTTGTTGAAACCAAAGTACGCTATGTTCGGCATTCCTTGGATTTACTAGGCAAGTAATTCTGTCCCCCCAAAAAAAAGATTAATTGGCATGACTTATTTGCCACAAACCTATGCTGACTCTTGTAAATTGTTGTATTCTTAGCCAAGTATTCACAATTACACTATTTTAAAAGAACCTCTTTTTTCCCTTGTTTGAAAATGGAACACTTTTTGCACCCCTCCACACTTCTGGAACATTACCAGATTTCCAGGAATTCTCCAATTAAAGTTGACAGTTCTGCAATCACCTATACTAGTTTCTTCATCCTAGGATGTAGATCTGTAGTTTAGCCTTCCTGGGACAATCCTTATTTCTGGCAATGGCCTTACATCATATTTTGGCCTTTAACTAGAAAAATATATATCCAAATTTGCTGTTGAAATACATAATCAGTTGAAGTACATAATCAGAAGAAAAAATAAGCATATTTTAGTGTTCTAAATATTTAATTTGTTTCCTAAAATGTTAATATTCATTTTTAGAAATAGACATTTGCCTCCAGGCACCCATCACTCTGCAATTCAAAGCATTCTATAGCTTGAACCTACCATGATCCCAATATTCATTTTTTTCCTTTTGATAAAATTATAGTTGTGATATTTTGAATTACAAGGAATCTGAAAAACCTGCAATACAAGTATCAAAAGATTAGTGTATATATTCATATTGTGAAAACTCTCACAGCATCTATGAACTTTCATTTGGCAATGGATCAACGTTTCAATGTACTTAGTGTAATGATTAATTCAGTATTGTACTTGACTATGCATAATTGAGAACTCATATCTGGATGCTAAAGCTTTTAAAAACCAATTCCAAAATCAAAATTTGTGGAGACTCTCTCATTTCAACATGATTTAGATAAGACTACTAAATGAGAGATGGGTAACAAGAGACTTCCCAGTGAGGGCCAATGTTTATATTAACCTTTCTTTATAGTACTACCATGTTTCCCTGAAAATATGAAATGTCCTGATAATAAGACCAAGCCTGCTTTTTGGGGTGGGCGTAAATATACACCCTCCCCTGAAAATAAGCCCTCCTGAAGCGGTGGCCTTGACCAGCATAGCAGGCAGCCCTTCCCTTCCCCGGTCAGCTAGGAGCAGCTGGGCCCCTTAAACTGGACCCCTGGATCAGCTGAGCTGATCCAGAGCTGCTGAGCTGTTCTCTCCGCCCCCCCTCCGTGTTTTTGGCACTCGCTCGCCTGCCTCCCATCCATCCCCCTTGCCTACAAACTCCAGCCCCACTTGCAAGAGAGCAGCCGCCTGGCATCTCTTGTCATGTTGTGCCCACCCACAGCTTCTCGCAGTTCACCCTGCCCCACCTGCCACCTCCAAATTGCTTCACTAAAGGGGGCCGGTGACTAAGCAAGGGACAGCAAGCTAAGCTCCTCTTGCCGTTTCTTTCCTCCCCCCTCGCTGGGTATGGCAGGGCTCCGGCCCCTTGTTTAGCCACCTGCCTCCTTTAGCGATGCTAAGCAAGGGGC
>JANHFT010001463.1:45745-72895 GCA_032467955.1 Pseudoxenodon macrops
TGATAGAGAAGACACAGAATACTACAAAATATGGGGAAAATTGTATAATTGGCTAGATCATAAAAGCAAAATCAATGTATGAAATATATGATATATGTAAACCAAAAAACTTGTAAGCTGTTATATGTATGTATAAACCAAAGAAAAGTGATAAAAGATTAGGATAATATAGTAAGAGGTAAATGTAAGTACCGTGTTTCCCCAAAAATAAGACAGTGTCTTATTTTCTTTTGACCCCCAAAATAAACGCTTGACCTTATTTTCGGGGAGGTCTTATTATTTTTGAGGTGCAGGAGGTGGTGAGTGTGGTCACCTCATGGCGGCTGCTGCTGTGTTTTGGGAGGGCTTATTTTCGGGGGGATGACTTATTTTAGCACATGCGCTCAAAAACCTGACTAGGCTTATTATCTGGGGAGGTCTTATTTTCAGGGAAACAGGGTAGAATTAACGAATTGTATGAATACTACAAACTAAAACAAGAAATAAGTCGAGGAGTTGATAATGTACAGCTGTAAAAATGAAAAGTTATATTTTTAAATGTATAAAGTTTAATAAAAAACATTTTTAAAAA
Organism: Pseudoxenodon macrops; assembly: GCA_032467955.1. Taxonomy (NCBI): domain Eukaryota; kingdom Metazoa; phylum Chordata; class Lepidosauria; order Squamata; family Pseudoxenodontidae; genus Pseudoxenodon; species Pseudoxenodon macrops. The sequence continues at coordinate 46,317 of JANHFT010001463.1, forward strand.
AAGGAATCGAGTTGTAAACTTGAAAGTGACCATCTGCAGAGCAGGGGATTGGCTTTGACTAACTAATTTTTATTTATTTGATTTCTAAACTGCCCCAGTGCTGCAACTCATAACTGTATGTGAAAATAAAACATCCATGGGCACTGTAATTAAGGAAAATATAATACATGAATAAACAATCAACCTAATTGGAGCAATAATATCTTCAAACTGTAAGCTAGCAATGCACATTTACAATGGCTGAAATGCATGAATCGTGGACATCACACAGTTAATACCATCCTAACAATATTTTCTTAAAACCCTAACAGTGTTGAAGTAGAATTTGTTTATCACATTTGTTTGTCACCAAAACTGGCAACCCACAGCAATTTAAAAGAAATCCCACAACTCAAAATACAAAACCTGTACAATAACAAGTTCACAAAATAATAGTTGTAACCAATTATATGTTAGAATAAACAAATTACTATAATAGCCACAGGTGCTTACTAGGCATCAGCAGCCCTCAAATGAATGTACATGCAATTTGATCTTATGCAATCATATGGATATTTGCTCAGAAGTAAATTATATTGGGCTCAAATTAATTTATTTTTGACGGAATATTCTAGTTACATCCTAAAAATGGTAACAATCTACTCTTGCTGGAAAATCAGCAATGAATGTGAACATCACCATTAATTATACAGCTGGATGTGTTTACATATAACCTACCCAGTCAAAATAAAGGTTTCAATACTTGGCAGGTTTATGCCGCAATAAATATGTTGGTATTCAAGATTTCACAGTGCTGGATATATTGCAGATGGACAGAAACTGAAACATCATACCTCTGCTTTAGTTCAGAAAGAGGCTAAAAAGATAATTAGCTGCATTTCTCCCTGTTATAAGGCAGTGAAAGGCACAGGAAATCTCAGGGTCATTAGGGCAATTATTCTACTACTATAACTTCTAATTCTAAAATAGTTTTGCAGGATTTTGTTTTTGTTTTTACTTTCACCCAACTACTAGTCGAATGACACAGATCTCTTTCTTTCTTTCTTCCCTCAGCTCAGAAGTTGTTGCATAAGGGGGCGGGGCAGGGGAGTAAATTGCTCTTTCCAAAAACCTGAAGTGGTCATTTGCAAAGAGCTTTCTGCAAATTAGGCAGGGGACCAATAAAGGCTTGTTTGAAATGCTGGCTCCCTGGCTACTATTCTTCTACGACGGGAACATACACTCCCCCTTTCCCCCTTCTTTGTTTAACTAAGCTGCAAGTTTTAGTATATTTTCTGTGTTTAAGACACAGTAACCCTCTGTATAATTCACTGCACTTTTATATCTGGCTTTACTTAACGCACGTAACCTAAACTAACCGTATCGAATTCACCAAGAAAGCCCTCAACTATCGCCCTCAACTATCTAAAAATGTTTCGTCAGCCAAGCAATCATTAGGAAACGCTCCATATAGCGACGTCGTCCTTCTTCTCCATGTAAATCTGCCTGCGTTGGCCTGCTGCAACTGAACTTCCATTGTCTACGCTAGAAGCTTGTCCTGCCAACGTTCCCGCCTCCAAAGCTTTGCTGGACGGCGCCTTCACGAGCCAAGAAAAAGAAGAGAGAGAGAAAAGAGAGAATATAAGAGAGGTTTGGTGCGCGCATGCGCCCCGCAGGCCTTAGCCGCTCACGTCTCCTCCGAGACGAGTCCCGCCCCTCAACCTCGTCCCACGTAGGGTCACGAGCGAGTGCTGAAAAGGCGCTGGAACAAGAAGAGCTGTTGTGTTGGTTCTTCGAAGCTTCGCATGGGGCGCGCGGAGGGATCGGAAAGGCGCGCGCCGAGCATCGCTTAAGCCTCGCGAGTCGCGATCGCTCTCGTGATGAGGCGCGGGGAGCGGAGGGGTCACGGAGGCGCCTCCGGCAAAGCGGCGCTGGAGGAAGGGCAGCCGCCGTCTTCGCTGCCGCCGCCGCCCCCCAACGGCGCTTCTCTGCCGGTTGGAGAGGGGCCGCGCGGGGACTCGCCGCCAGTGGCAGCAGCTACATCGGCGGCGGCGCCAGACGCCGCTGTCGTCACTCATGGCGACCGGCGCAGCACTGAGTCCGAGGTGTACGACGACGGGACCAACACCTTCTTCTGGTGAGAGGGGCGACCGTGCTGCCCGAGCTCCCCGCCTGCCTGCCTGCCTGCCTGCCTGCCGGGTCACTCTGCAGGCAGAACGGAGCGCTTGCTTACCCTGTGCATATAAGCATAAGGGCGCCCAGAGGGTGGCTGGGTCTGGAGGGGAAGGGTTGCTGGGCGCCGATGCTGGGCGAAGGTGACAGCAGCAGCAGCAGCAGCAGCAGCAGCAGCAGCAGAGGCGAGCTTTGGATTAGGGCTTCAGAGCTAGCACTGGCTTCTAGTTAGATCTAGGGCTAGACTGATCTTTGATAACTCTGTGTATGTGGTGTCCTCTGAAAGAGATGGTACAGCACGTTCTTGGTTTCAGGACAGACCTTTCCAAATTGCTCCTCCCCTGCTCTTTGTGCTGACTTGGCTCTGTGGGCTATTGCTGTCTCGGATGCAATTTTTCATCGCTTGCTGTCACAGATGTAAACAAGCTTACAGTTAGTTACTAACTAGGCAAGGGTCATCCTTTCGGAGATATTTCCTTACCAGATTCTCCGATGCCTTTGACAATGGCAGAGCTGCTAAGGTATTGGAAAAGTTCTTAAACATTCAGGGAGATATTATCAGAGATGTATCTGCTTTGAAAATAGCCCAAGTTGACCACCGGAAATATTTTATGACACTTGGTATTATGCCATAAGATGCTTTACGATCATTTTTATGTCATTAAATGTGTGATAAAGTTTGCCAAAGTTCAATTCCAGGGGAATCAAGGGTCTCAGATTTTGGATACATTCTGGAAGTTAGCCCAATTGAGGTACCTTGGTTGAATAAAATGATGTACACTTTCACCCAATTAAAGGTTATGGATCCAAAGGATATATAGTATGTATATCCTGCTATTGAACTTAACTCTGCTGAAGATCAAGTCAACAGTTTACGGTAATCAGGAAAACTGATTAAGATTGCTTTGTAGACTATTTTCACAATTTTCTGTCTTTCTATCTGATGTCTTACCCCTGAACCTGTTAAGACTATCATTAGAAATCAGTGGAGATAGTGGGTCAACATCAGTAACTGAGTTGAAACATGCTGAGGATAAACACATATCCATCATCTGACAAGTTGAAAATAAAACAAAACTTAATAAAAACAATGAATAAAGAAAGAAAAAACAAACGAACTCAAGAGGCAGACTTGGTGGACCACTAGGTCTTTTTCTGGGGTCATTTTTCTATGTTTCTTTTCAGTTTATAAATGGATATTGCAACATATAATAAAAGCTTGGGGAAATAAGCCAATTTAATCTGCATCAATAAAGGGGCACTTGGACTGCATTCCTTAACTATGCTTAAATTCTTGCCTTTCTTTTTTCAGAATACTGGTTGTCCTTGACTTAAAAGCTGTCACTTTGTGTCTCTTCAAAATTACGATGGAACCCCTTCCCTCCCTATGGTACTGATTCCAAAGTTCTGATATCTGCCCTCCAGTCTGTGGTCAAATCACTGCATTTCAGGCACTCAGCAACTGGCCCAAATTTATGTTTGCAGGATCCTGCAGTTATGTGACCACAGTTTACAACATTTTTGCCGAAAACTGGCATTCCTTCTAGTTTTCACCAAAAACACCCCATAGTGAACAACGAGTTGACTTGACTGTGGTGATGTGTTTACTGACCACCACAAAAAAGGTCATAAAATTGGATTGGCCAAGTGGGTGACCTGCTTTACGACTGTCACAACTTATGACCATAATGGGCAAGCTGCATTATGGTTATAAATTAAGGGCTACCTATATTTCCCTGGATTGTTAGAAAAAAGGAAATATCTTTTTATATTCTTTGTCCTTTTTTAATAGTTTCTGTTAGTTCTCCAAATTCTGTCATATAATTCTGGCACTTACCCAGTTTGTACAGATTTTCTACATTAATTGTCTATTTTTAGAAAGCAATGGGAGAAGATTGTAAAATCATTTTGTACTTTAGTAGCATTAGGAAGTGATATGGAATGCTTATTGCTGATAGAGCATGCAAAGAAATGGAACTGTACCAAAAGAAAATATTAACAAAGGAACTTTATTATTTTAAAATAATCCCTGAAGTAAGTGCATAAGAACACTACATGAGATAATAACAGCTGAGTGAGCCATAGTAAATTTCTGCTATTTTTTCCTTACAGCTTTTACTTTAGCTGATGTTTTAAAATCCTTGTTGCCCATAAGAAAAATGACATTAGTGACCTCTCCATTGGTTAAAAATAGTGTTTACAACTGCACTTGTAGGTCCTTAAATAATAAGCAAGCTTGAATTTTACAATAAACAATAATTTATGTCAATCACAAATCTGGGCATTAGCTATATGGATTGCATCCAGAATATTATTCTTCTAATTAGAAGGGCAGAAACTTGTGTGGTTTGTGCTGTTGTACTGTATTTCCCACCTAACTGCCTTTACCTATCTGTGCCATTGACAGAGAAGAAAACAAAATAGTTGTAGAATAAAAAAAAAGTTTGATATTGCAGGGGGCACAGTTCTCTGGCTCTGAAAAAAAAAACCTTGGCAAAGAGAAAAACATGAACTGGCTTTGTATGACTTGAACTTTGGGATCTTGGCAGCAAGAGGGATACATTGATACTCAGCAACAAATTTAGAGCACAGCTGTAGAAGCTTCCTACACGTTGTTGCATTCCAACGTAGTACCTGAGAATTCACTGTCCCAGTATTCAGTGCTCTACAATTTAGGGAACACCATATTTCATCAAAGGTCCAGTAAGCACTTTATAGAGTACATTAGAAACAAACTGTGGTACAAAAATAGCGATCTAGTAAATATCAGTAAGATACTGATATTTTGGGTTATGCCATGTTTTAAATGGAGTGTGGGTGAAATTGCCAGTTCTACTAATAGTACTCGGTTTATAAACTTCTTCTAAACTGAGGTTTTGGTTTTGGTTTTTTTTGTAACCATAATATTGTAATTATTCATCTTGGAAATAAGTGTACATTGTGTTACATTTTCCCCCTGTAGGTTAAGCACTATTTCAAAGAAGTTTCCATTTGTGGCTCTTATTTTTGATGTTCCTATTTATTCTTAGTTATTCTTATATTTGGCTAAACATTTAAAAATAAAAATGGATGTTCTCACATTTTTAGTAATTAAGAGTTATGGTCATTATGGAAAAAGCAAGTACAGTAGTAAACATCTAATTTACTTCATGCTTTACTAGCTTGAGTACTTTAGTGGAATAATTTATTGGTTGTAATTAAAATATATTTTAAGTGTTGCCATAAACTAGCAAAAGCTCCCTTAAATTTTTTGTTAATTTTTATAGCTGATGCAATTAATGCTACTTACCATCAAATCACTACAGATGCTTAGTAGTTTACAAAAACAGAAGCAATCATTTCAGTTAAAGCATCTATGATAGATATAAATAAAACAACCAATAACTAAGTCATAACAATACAATGGTATGGTGGAATCTGGACCTGAAGTCCTACCTAAACTTGCAGTGCTTATCTAGTAGTTCCTGTGGTAAGTATATGAATCTGGTAAGATTCGGGTCAATAGGCGAGTAGCAATAAACATACCACTCTGATCAACTCCTTGTGTCATTTCTGGTCCCTTGCACCTGACTAATGGTAACAATAATAATAAACTAAAACAAATAATAGGAAAACCAAATTAAGTAATATTAAAATTACATTAATGTAATTAAATGTGATAAACTTCAAGCAAATGCTTTTGGAGGGGGGATCTTTAATACCTTCCAGAACATTATAAGAGATGGAATAAGCTTTAATTTTAAGGAAATTGTATTCCACAACACCTGAGTAGCAACTGAGAAGCAATCTCTCCTGGCCTCCATTCCCCTTACAGCAGGGATCCCCAACCTCCGGCCCATGGACTGGTAGCAGTCTATGGCCTGTTAGGGGCCGGGCCACAGAGCTGGAGGTGAGTGGCGGGCAAGTGAGCAAAATTTAAACCATTCCCCACCCCAATTTTTCATGAAAAAATTGTTTCCCACGAAACTGGTCCTTGGTACCAGAACAGTTGGGGGTGCCTGCCAGTACTTAACAAAAGTGATGTATGACCAAAAACATATTGGGGAAAATGTACTAATGGGCTTACTCAGGTTGGAGAAAGCAGTCCTGTAACAAGCTAGGCACTAAGCTAATTTATAGTACTGGTTACCGATATATAATTACAGATGTAAAACATGACTTTCAGAAAATATGTAGGCATTAATGTTTATTGAAATAAAAAGGAGAAACTCTTTAAAGGCTAATAATAGACACATTTGAAATAAACTCCAGTTCATGAAATACAATCTTAATTATAATGCTATCTTCCATTTCAAGGGCGGGGGAGTAAATATTTGATCTAAATGTCCATGGAATAGAAGAGGTTTATTTTCTAACTAATGCTTCATTCATGTTGTATTTATATTTGAAGCAAGAGCAAGACTGTTCCTGTTATCTCCTCTCTAAGTATGGCCATGAAATATCAGGAATGAAAGTCTATGCATTTACCTGAATGTATAGCATTTTCTGTTTTCTGCTTAGATGGTAGACCTAGGTGATAATATTAATGCAGGTGCTGCAATCTACTTTCCATCATCACTCATAGAATATATACAGTAAGGGTTTTTTGTGAAGAGGATTTTCATCTATAATATTCAAATAGATACAAAATTAAACTCAATAACTGTTCACAGTGGTAGTTAACAGCAGAAATACAACTTTCCAGAGGGAAACTAATGCCCCCACTAGAAGAAGAAAATATTATTTTATTTGAACATTAAATACATAAAACAATTGATCAATTAGTCAACAATTTCATATTGCAGTTTTTGACATTTTTGTCAAATTGCAACTCGCAAACCATCAGTGTTTGGTCTAGGACAGTGTTTCTTAAAGTGTGGTCTGCACTGAGATGGCTACAGCCCTGGGAGTCCTAGCTGATTGGAGGACTTGGATGCCGAGTTGAGGGTGGCAGTAGGAGAAGAAGTCAGAAGTCATCACAGGACTTGAATGTATTAATTTGATTTGATCATGGTGGCTGATGGCCTGAAGGGATGAGTTAGACTAGCAAAGATATTGAAGGTTTTGGACCATTTTTTTGGAGGGGGCCTGGGTGGGGCTGCTCATGCCTCCTGCCTCTGGGTGAGAGGCAGTGGCAGGAATGAGGCCTGGCCTATCAGGCCTATTGGATGTGATATTCTGTAGAGACCAGGTGAGAACCGAGTGGCTAGGGGGAGGAGTGAATAGGTTTGATGGCATGGGTGAGGAATGGGAGGCATTGTTCAGGTTAGGCACTAAGTGGTTTTAAAAGTACTAGTAGTCTGGGTGGAGTCTAATTCATCCCCAGTTATTTGTTGCTGGGGAGGGTAGGCATCTTTAGCTTGGGGGGGGGATTTTATATATATAAAATCTATAAATGCATCAGTTTTAATTTTTAGTACGGTGGATATTGATACATATAGCCCATTCATATAACCTTCCAGTACAGGTTGTACATTAAAGCTGCCATCATATTTCTTTATCAAAGGCTCTTGGCTGCCACATGGGTCTTCTGTTATTCTTTCAAGTTTTCCTCTGAGGGAATGAATGAATAACCATTTCCTATCAGCTGAAATGTCAGATAACATTTTCTCAGTTATCATTATGAAATTTAACATTCATGGTTGGATAGTGAATGTATGGGGATCAGCTAAAATGAAAGAAAGGAAGCTATAAGCATTTATGTTTTCTAAAATATATCATATATATATATATATATGGTAAAAGCAGGGGATGCAGAAAAAGCAATATGTTCAAAAATTAGAACAGCTATTACAGTTTCAAGGGGCTTTTTTGTTATTTAGGCTTAGTTTTAAGATGATATTTATAGGCACTTATAGTGTTTTACTAGGTGGAACGTTGTTGACCAAATTGTTGAATACTACTTAATGAACAGAGAAGACAATATTTTATCATTCCTCTTAAGTTAGATAAGTCATCTCTGAATATAGATAGATTTCACCACGTTTGGTTGGATGTTTGTTTTTTTGGGGGGGGAAACCCAACAAGATAAAGTGAATTTAAAAATATATATATAAGTCCTATTGCTCTTGAAAAAAACTGCACCTCTGAAGGCTTTGAGAGCATTCTGATTCTGCTAGATTCCTAGAAAACAGTTAGTGACAATCCCTATCTTTTTTATCAGCTTGTGAGATTCTGAATATGTTTTGGTTTTGAAGGATTTTATTGTAGTTGCCCCACCCCACTTTACCTCAATGATCAGCTGCTTTTTATCAACTGCTTTTCAAGATTTCTTTAAACTTCAGCTTATATAAAATGTGCAACTCTAAATGCACATAGTGAATGAGTGAAAATGTACTTTTGATGCAGTTGCTGGTATTTCTCTTGTGAGCCCAGTTTAAGGTGATGTTATTCTTTTCCTTGCTTGAGATTATCACCTCATACATTTTTCTGCTACAGCTGTTGTTCAGGCTTGATTAGTCTCATTAAGTGAGTTGACATAGCCAACAACTCTATTATAACAACAACTTTTTCAGTACTTGCAAGCTCTGGACAGTTCTCCCCATGGAAACTAGCATTTTCTTCAGGATCTTTCAAAAAAGGTGTAAAACTCTCTTTTTGTAGACACTGATTCATGACTCCTCTGAATTTGTATATGTAACTAATGAATTTGTATTACTTTGTCCTTTAAATGCTATATATTTTATATATATTAAGGCTGTGTGCTTATATACATACAAGCATATATATACATACTTGCACACTTAAAACTAATTTCTGCTGGTGAAAATAATAAGCCAACTATAAACAGTGTGTCAGAAAAAGATGATATTTTTTTCTCTTGTCAACAGGCAAGCTCACACCTTAACAGTCCTGTTTATCCTTACTTGCACCCTTGGCTACGTGACCTTGCTTGAAGAAACGCCACAGGACACAACCTATAACACAAAGAGGTAAATAACTTTTACACAATACTGCAGCAAATGCAATATTGCTCACTTATTAACTATTGTAGTTTGTTGGAATACCAATTTTTCAATTGCGGTTCTTTTATACAGGTAGTCTTTGACTTAACAACCATTCATTTAATGACTATTTGAAGTTAACCACGGCACTGAAAAAGTGACTTATGTCAAGTCTTGTACTTATGGCCATCATAGCATCTGCATGGTCACGTGATCAAAAATTGGGCTCCTTATGATGCTTGCAGTGTCCCAGGGTCATCTGATTGTCATTTGCAACTTTCCCAGCCAGCTTTCAGCAAGTAAAGCGAATGAGAGAAGCCAGATTCACTTAACAGCCTTGTGATTTACTTAACAAATGCAATGATCCACTGAACAACCATGGCAAAAAGGTGTAAAATTAGGAGCAACTTGCTTCACATTGCCTTGCTTGTGATGGAGATTCTGGTCCCCATTGTGATCATAAATTGAGGACTACCTGTATTTGGGATTTGTTTTGTGCAACAGTCTGTTGCACATTTAGTAATCATTTCCTAGTCTCATTTGAAAACTAATGCATAGTACATGATAAAAATATAATTTAAATGTTGCATATTGATTAATCATGCTTCTTAAGAAGTTTCTGTTTATTAAATCACAGGATAATTTGAATAACTCCAAAAATTATTTCAAGTTGAAAATGTTTTTTTAATATTTCTCTATCTGATGAAAGTTTCATTGAACTTACAAAGATTGGTATCTAAGTAGCAGAGATGTATTCAGTTACCTCATGAATCAATAGCAACTTTTAATATATCCTAGAGCAAATGTTTTGTTAAACTAGATTTGAAAATTAATGTATTCATACAAAATCAGGATTTATTCTACATGTATTCTTAAACTTACGAGCAATTGTTTAACAACTGTTCAAAGTTACAGCAGAATTTTAAAAAAGTTACTTAAGACCTGTCCTCAAAATTATAACTGCCCCGCAGTCATATGATTACATTTCAGATGATTAGCAACTACATACACATTTACTGGATTTGGACTTACAACCATATAATTAGCTTAACAACCACATGGTTTACTTAATGACTATGGTGACTTGCTTAACAGGTATTATAAAAATGGTTGTAAAATAAAGTCAGGTCATATGACTCAAGTTATGATCACAGTGACTTACAATCAAAATTCCGGGCTCAATTGAGGTCATACATTGACAACTACTGTATACTGCTTTCAGTGAAATAAAATATTGGACCGCAACTGATTTCTTTCTCTAAGCTCAAAACTACTGAATGCTAGAGTATAACATACTGGGGGGAAAAACTGTGTTACTTATGAATTTGATAGTTGTGAGTATTAGGGTACTGTACAGTTGAAATGGAATATAAACAAACAGAAAGATTACCATATTTTTCAGAATATAAGATACACCGGTGTATAAAACGTAACAAGATTTCAAAAGGTAAGTAAGAAAAAAAAATGTTTTTGTCCTCCCCGGCCCCAGGAGCACTCTTCAGGCCTCCCAAACCCCCTGTGCACCCTGTTTTTTGCAAAATGGGTCCGTTTTTCACCCGTTTTTGCAAAAAACAGGGCGTGCAAAGGGTTTGGGAAGCTTGCAGAGTGTTTCTATGGGCTGGGGGAAGGCAAACACAACCCTGTTTTTGCAAAAAATGGTAATTATTTCATCAGTTGAACACCTGTCTAGTATAGTCAATCCTCTGCTCTTTTCTCCCAGGAATATATTAGGGCCATAATTATTTGTGAAAAGGTAGAAGGGTATTTTGTGAACTCCTTTACTGAGGAATTATAGGGTGGGGAAAGTTTTATATGTCGGAGAACTAATGTGATTTTTGGATGAAAATAATCCCTAATGCTAAAGGTAGTACGTATACATTAAGTACGGTAGGTGACAAATTAGTTATGTAAAGCAGAGATACACTTTGAGATTTAACTTTCATCTGCTAGTTTACGTGGCAATTCATTGGAATAGCCTGCCAACTGAATTATTGCTAGATTTTTGACTAATGTAATTCTGGAGGCAAAAATGTACTAAAATATTTATAGGTATCTTATATCTGTCTGACTTATTAGCACTTAGAGCAATTAGAGTTCATAGCTTAGTTTGAATTACCATATCTGAATTTACTGTGCCTGAATATGACTTTTGCCCTATTGCTTCTACTGTGACACGAACTATCTGTAAAACAGTCACTAGTTTTGCAATAAGATAGAATATTGAACTCAGTGATGATGTTGCATTAATCAGTTTCACAACCTAATTTATCTCATGAATTGTTATTTAGAGAGGTTAAAGGATTATATACTGTATATGTTAAAATTAAAAGTTACAATGCCACATATGTAGCTCTGAGTTCCTTGAAAAAAGGCAGGATATGAATGTAGTAAATAATAATTTATCAAGTAATCACTTGACTGCTGAAATGTGCATTGTTTTACTGAGGAATCATAGGGTGGGGAAAGTTTTATATATGTCGGAGAACTAATGTGATTTTTGGATGAAAATAATCCCTAATGCTAAACTCTGGGTTGTAATCAAATATATCTGTCTATTAATTAACTTAAGGAGATACAGTTATAATTTCATGGTCTTTCAATTTGTTTGTTATTCTTTTAAAAAAAAATATCCATAAAATCCCTGTTTATGGGAAAGAATACATTAGAGAGTCAGTTTGCTCTAGTGATTAAGGCAACAGGTTAGAAACCAAGAAGACTGTCAATTCTAATCCTGCTTTAGCATGAAAGCCATCTGGGTGACTTTGGGCCAGTCACTCTCTCAACCCAACTCACCTCATAGGATTATTGTTGTGGAGAAAATAGGAGAAGGAAGGAGTATTAGGCATGTTCGCCATTCTGACAAAACCAATAATAATGGCAATATAAATAAGATCTGAATCAGGCAAGTGTTGTTTATAAGGTTTTTTTTATGGCTGCTGGATTTTTATCCTCATTATTGCAGTCAGCACAAACAATAAGCTGTTTTTGTGTTTATGCTGCTTTCTAAATCATTTTGATCAGTGTGCACAATAATTCAAATTCACAGATATTAATCAAAAGGCAAGCAAATTGCCCATTGGAAAGCTAAAGATAGAGAGGATTTATAGCAAGTTACATGAGCTACAGATCATTTTCACATATATCCAACAGATATTAAACAGGGTGACTGCAAACATAGTAACTTTTTGTCTTCTGATTAATTAATTCTGCTATATATAAAATTTTTGAGTTTCCCAACTCCCAATAGGTGTGGGTGGGGGGAGGGCTGAGATCATTTCTGTCTCTGTGTTGAGCTGTCCATGAGATTGGGGGTGGGAATTTGCTCCTTTTCTCAGATTTGGAAAGGGAGAAAATGTTAAATATTAATTTTTGCTGACAGCATGTAACATCAGTGAAATTCAGTAATCCACTGTCAAAATATCAAGGGGCAGTTTTATATGTCATGATTAACTGTAGAGAATGTACATTTTTATGGATCCAATAAAACAAAAATTAAAATATGAGAATAGTTGTATTGCTTTTTAGAAAGAGTAACCAGATTGTTTTCTCTTTCAAGAGTTATTACCTTAAAAGCAGTCTAACTTACCTTAGAGATTGTCAGGTTTGTATGTTGTCTGTAGCTCTTTATTTCAACTTTTCTTAAAGAGCTGAACTAAATTGTGACCTATCTCATGAGACTGGATTGGTTTTTTTTTAGAAGCTTCTCTTTACTCAGTGAACTTTTAAATAGTCATTATGAGGAACAAGTATGAGGAAAAATAGTATCATCTATTGCTTAGAAGAGACATTAGCTTGATTCACTTCAAACTGGCTTCAGAAAATACCATGGGGTTGTGACAGCTTAGTTATAAAATATTTTTTATTTGGGAATTGGCATGAGGAATGAAACTCTTTAGGTGTTTCTCAGAATCTCAGTGATCATGGTATCTTTCTAGATTACCTAAATGTTCTGGGAATAGGAGGCACATTTTTGCAGTTCTATGTCTTAGGTAATTTCAAATGGTGTCACTTGGATATAGTTGCTTCCTGAAATGAGAGCTGTTAATATATTGTCCCCCAGGACTCCATTTTGTCTCCAGTGCTTTTCAGTATCTGCATGATAGAAGAAAACATCAAGAAACTTAGAACTAAGTTTTATCAGTTGTACTGGATCCACCTAATCTGTTTTTGGATGTGAGTCACACTTTCCTTGAATCACCTACATGATCTGAGGCCACATCTGAAGTGGAATCAATGATATCCAATTAGAAGTAATAGCCAAACCCACCCTTCATCAGGTTTGCTTGTGTCAATTGCATCCTTTCCTGGAAGACACCATTACACTATTTAAATTATTATGTATGTACCAATAAACTCCAGTCTTGAGTATTGTAACATGGTTTATGTAAGGGATATCTACATTTGCAGTATAACATACTCCATTGGTACAGAAGAAGTAAAAGAGACCATGTTACACCTGCACTAAGTCATTTTCTGACCTCCATGTTTTTAGATTAATACAAAATATTATCTTTAAACTCATATCTTTTGCCTACTTGAGAGAATATATTTTTCTACAGTATATGATCCCACCCTGCTCATTGAGAAGTTTCACTATAGCTGCTCTGGTCTTATCTCATGGTGAGTTAGAATCAAGCCTTCTGTATAGCTGCTCCGTTTCTTTAGAATATAATCCATGTTTAGTTAAGGAGTGTAAGTGCTTGTAAGGATACTTTTTAATTCTTGGATTTAATAGGTTTTACTTTTTTTATTGTGTTTTTGTATCTCAGATTTTATTACAACCACCAAGTAATAACCAGTTGTACAATATTATTCATGATGAACTTGTTAGTTAATGTTTGGACATGGAGATGTCAATTATGCTGTGAAGGTTTGTCTCCCTTTTCAGGTGAACATAGAATATTGATATGGAAAACTGAATACAGCTCTTCCAGGAGGTTGATATTCTTATGTCTAGACAAAAATAAATCTAAAAAAGTATTTGCCCTTAAAAGGGTCATAAAGGTCTTATGAGGCAATTCCATTCTCCAGTATGTACAACTGCTTAGTGTTATTGTGGAACTGATAGTAGCACAATGCAGCAGTTCAACCTGTGATGGCAATATTGATTTCTTCTAGGAGATCAAGATGCTAACATTTCCATGGGTTGAAATGAAAAAAACAGCCACTTGCTTTCCAGTCACTGGAAAAGGAGACATGGCTATTCTAGGAGCAGAGCATTCTAGTTCAGGTTGGCAGTGTCTCAACACACAGAACTACGTTTTCCCATTCTAGCCTTGGTAGAGAAGAAGATGCATTAGGAAGCAGATCCTTTGCATCTTTTCCCAGCTGAATCTTGCATAAGGACACGTAGAGATTGCCTGGTCCCCAGGTTTCTACCCTCAGGCCTTGGCCTTCTCTCAGTTGTTAAATTGAAGTCATCCAGCTGGTAGGCTTTCAGTCAGAATGACTTTATTTACTTTTTTATTCCTTTAATCCCTGAGCCTAATGTGGGAGACATCAGCTTCAAAGAGAAGAATGGGCTATTGCCCTTTGGCAGTATCTTATCACAAATCTTCCTGAATCTAGAAAGGGCAAAATTCCTTCTTCTAAGATAAAGGGCTCTTTTCTGCTGCCATGATTTTTGTTTGCTTGTTAGATTTGTTAAGGCTGTCCAACTGCAGAAAGATGTTAGTGTGTTCTCCTATCCTTAAAAAATATAGGTCAATACTAACAGCATTGCCCCCAGCTTCCTAGATTGCTTAATCAAAGGTTTGAATAATGCTCTGTTCTAACAAGTCAGCCTACATGTTTTTTCAGGAAACTGTAATTTTAAAACAGGAAATGTGACTTACATCCGTTCTTGGTGATTTAATTCACCTTGATTGAAATTAGCTCATTTTCCTGCTCAGTAACTATAGTTGTATTTGGGAGTTCTGTCTGGTAGATTTAATTCAAAGGTTATCTCCTCCCCACCCAGACTATCTTATTTTAAGAACAAAGTCTGAGGAACACAAATAAACTTCTTAAATAAATAAAATCCTAATAAACTTTCTCCACTTTAGATCCCTGTTTCGGTATAGTAATCTGCACAAGAGTTAGGTCAAGTTAGTGGAATTTCTTTGCATATAGTGTAATTTTCACATAGACTCACACACATCATATATCTTACTGATATATGCTGTTATCATGATGAATTCATATATCATGCTAGGTTATTTATTTGTATGCTGTCCATTCCCAAAGGCTGGGACAGATATAGGATTTAAGTTGGAGTAAGGGAAGGAAGTCATGGAGAATATTTTTGTGGTCGCTAAGAATTGAAAATGATTTGATGGCATATAATTAATCAGTAAATCAATCAAGACAGACAGCATTGCCACTCTAGATATTTAAGAAGTGAGTGCAGATTGTGCAGGCTAATGCTGTTTAATAAAATGTGTTAGATGGAAAAGATATTATCAGACTTCTGAATTTCTGCAAATATCTCCCTCTTACTGATATGGCTAGCTAGAAATAAAAGCCATCAGAATAATTACTTGAAATATCCACTCTTAAGTTGAATGTGTAAGATTTGGCCCTCTCCCCTTTTTGAAACGATGTCTGCTTTGTATAACAGGATTAGTTTGGATTTAACAGAGTAAAAGCAGAGGTGGGTTCCGGATCTTCTTACTGCTGGTTTGCTCAGGGATGTGCTGCGGTTGCGTATGCATGTGCAGTACTTTAAAAAAGTTCTGCACCTGCACAGAAGCAAAAAACAAGATGGCGCCGCCTATGGTGCTGCCGTGAGAACCGGCTCAGGGACGTGGCAGACCCGGGTCATTAATGGTTTCAGTCAACCGGGCTGCCAAGTTACTAACGGTTCTGTAGAACAGGACCGAACCGGTAGGAACTCATTTCTGAATAAGAGTTATATTTTAATTTGGTTAAATTGAATTATTTATTGGTTAGATTTATTGGTTATTTCTGGGTTTCAAGATTTCATTCTGAAAGATATTTTAAATTGCCAGATTATGATGGCAAAAGCTAGATAGATCAGAGTCTATTGGTAGATTTCTGGTCATCTGTATTAGTTTCTCAAGGACTTCCAAATTCTAATAGAACTAATGCAAAGACTTTTCTCCCTGCCTGAACTGGGTTATGTATGAAAGAATGCTTATTTGGCCAAGTCTATAAACTCATTTCTGAGACTGAAAAGAATTCCTGTGCTTCCAACATTTAATATTTGGTTCTAGTTAGTCAGTTCTATAAAAATAGAATATAATTGTAGAAAAATGGTTATTTAGCTATCAAATTCAGTGACTGCTAGATATAAAACATTGCAAACTAAAGTTTGCCAGTGTCTTAACCAAACGTCATGATACTTCATCAAGATTGGACTGCCTTAAAGGTTTCATTCATTCAGTAATAAATTTTATCATGGTTCAAAAATAACCACAATTTTAACTCTTAAGTCAAACAGAAAACAAAAACAATACTGACATATTGACTATATCAAGAATGCATGTAACCAAACTCACTAATTCTATAGAAATTAGAAAGAGCCCACTGGTCTTTCTTTGTTTCTTTCTTTTGTATTAGCCTTTATTATTTTTACAAATAACTCAAGGAGGTGAACATATCCAACATATCTTATCTTATTTGCCCCACAACAACCTGGGAGGTGGGTTGGACTAAGAGAGAGTGACTGGCCAAAGTCACCCAGCTGGCTTTCATGTCAGGTTTTAAATGCTGCTGTACAGAATTTGTCTGTTATGTGTAAAGTATGATTTCTATTTATAGTAAGAAGACACAGTAATTATTTGGACAACCTGAAAGATTTTATTTTTAAAAACGGAACTAACTTACTCTGCATGTTTTTGTAATATTCTTAATAAATAAGATGTAGCTAGCTATTTTGTTTGCAACTGACTCACATGGTATGCTTCTTCCTCATAGCAAATCTTAATAAATTAGTCATCTACCAAGACAGATGGAAATACTGTATATTAACGGGGAACCAAGAGAGGCCTCTGCAATATCTAAAGTAATTCCAAAATAGCAAGCTATCTATTTGTGCGATTTAATGTCACTGGAAAAGAGGTTTAGATGGTTAATCTATGTCCATAACTCATTGTTTAAGAATCTCTATAGATCATTTAAATTTCATTAACACCTACATGATAGCAATTAGTCCAGTGAAGCTTTCTTCCAACTAATTTTTCTCAAGGTTCATTTAAGTACCAAGCCTGCTAGGCAAAACATCCATTTTAGTCCATAACCAAAATAAAATTAATAATCGTATCTCCTAATTTTATCTTACATGAACAGTCAACACATTAAATTGACTATAAGCAATTTATTGTTACAATATACTGAGGACTGTTTTGTTCTTAATATTTTCCAGAGGTATTGTAGCCAGCATTTTAGTTTTTTTGTGTTTTGGAGTCACTCAAGCAAAAGATGGTCCATTTTCAAGACCCCATCCAGGTAATCCAAATAGCTCATAGCATTAAAATAGACTGATAAAGTAATGTAAATTTTGAAAATTGTCATTTTTAATAAATACTATCAAGATTTCCTTAACAAAATCTGTCATAACATTTTGAAAATCCTAATCTGATCACTGTCCAAACTAACTATGTATTTATTTGTATAGATTCTGTGCGCTTAACATGCTGCTGTATATTGATGTAAATTTTCCAATTTCCTGCTTAGTTTTACAACATATTTAGAAAAATAGATAAGTAACGTTTAAGATAAAAATCATAGTATCAAAAAATTTAGAGATGTATCTTATATTATACATATGTTCATGAAAGCTTCTCCTTATCATGCTTAATAAAAATAACAGAATAGATGATACATGAGGAAATGATTATTGCTAATAAATGAGTATTGGGCGCTATAGTGAATGGTGTAAAAGTGGGCTGAGTTTGGTGAGTGTGCCATGAAACTGCTAATATAAGATACACTGTATGTTTCATGAGTGGTTCATGGGAACACTTGTAAAGTACTTCTGGGGGTGTGAAGTCTCTAGTTCATTGCTTTTCAGCTTTCCCATGTTGAAGAGAGTGGTCCATCCAGTTCTTGGAGGAAGTTTTTCCCCACTACAGTACACACATTACTATTCTTGTCAGGGAAGGGTGTTTCAATAAGCATGTGTCCTGGTGAAACAATCAAAGCCATGCTCATTTTAAAAATACACATAGGCATTCTAATAGAAGTGTTCATATTTCAAAAAACTACCATGTTTCCCCGAAAATAAGACAGGATCTTATTTTTTTTACCCCCGAAATAAGCGCTTGGCCTTATTTTCAGGGAGGTCTTATTATTTTGGAGGTGCAGGAGGTGGTGAGCGTGGTCACCTCACGGCTGCTGCTGTGTTTTGGGGAGGGCTTATTTTTGGGGGAGGGCTTATTTTAGAGCATGCGCTCAAAAGCCTGATTGGGCTTATTATCCAGGGAAGTCTTATTTTCAGGGAAACAGGGTATTTATATACATATTTCTCTGTAGCTAAAGAGCATTAAGAACATCTTCATAATGGAAGGTATAAAATCGGAACAATACTTTTAAAAATGCAACATGTCTAATTAAAATTAATTTTAATCTTAATGACAATAAGGAAGTAGGTTTTTTTTATAATGCTTAGATACTATGAGGTACATTTTCCCGTCTATGCCAGTAATCTATTCATGAAATAACAGATGTAGTAATTAAAATAATAAATACACCATTTGAACTATTGTTATTTTGAGTGGAACTTCTGAAACTCACATCTATAAACTGCTATTCCTTAAAGTACTTGCAAATTCTAATTTATCAATGTGAATAGTTTTGAGAAGGTATTCCAAGTAATTTTGGGGCCACCTTCTTTTAGCTTGTTTCAACCCTTTCTTTATTTTGATCAATATGGCCAACAAATCAAGTCTTACCTGTCTAAATAAGATGTTGTGTTTTCTTGATAGTAAAATAGGATAAGTGAAGTAAGTTCAGCACAAGGTGTTACTTGTTTTAATTTCTGCTATTGTCAGAATGCCGTCTTATTAATTCTTGGAATGTTTATTTGCTGACACTACCCTCATCTGTAATTTCCTTGACTTTAATCCTTTCCATTTTGAAAGGATGATGTGATATGAAACTGAATAAGTGAGATAGGCCACATAGATGAAGTCAGATTTACTTGCACTACAATTCACAGCTGTTTTATAAGATATAATTTGTAATATAAGAATGTTGTGTATATTAGCCAAGTTGCAAGGGTGTTTTGCCCTACCTTGAAACTTGCTTCATTTTTATTAATAATTTAAAAAATATGTAATAAAACTATATATGTAGTTGGATGTAGAACAAAAAGCTAAGGCAAGGAGCCCATTAAAATTTAATTCATAAGAATTGATCAAAGTTCTCCACAGTATTTTGCTGCCCCAAATCTCTTTTGGGGAATGAGTGGATTGTAAGTCCTCAAAATGTGGATGGATTTTCTCTGTAATTGATTTCACTAACCTTTTCCAGTTAGTCATTTGGGCTTTCTGCATTTTTATTTTTAACTTTGTAGACTTCCTTCAAAGCTTATACAATTCCATACAAATAAAACTTCTTCTTATTCCTAAAGGTTATATATGTACTAGTTTAGCCTTCTGTCCAACTGTAATATATCTATGTTTGTTAATTTATTCTACTAGCTTACTGGAGGTTTTGGCTATGCGTCAGTGTTGTCTATGAGCTTTTTCTCATCTTCATACTTTTTCAGGTAAGAATTTAACATTTGTATTTTTAAAGAAAACCTTGGGGATAAAAAGTAGAGATTGTAATCATCAGCTTCACTTCTTACCATGAAAGCATATTGCATACAAATGCATAAGTTACATCATTTCATTAGTCCATCTGACTATTATTATAATAATACCCCGCCCTCTGTTAATATATTGTGGTTACCTAAAGGCAGTAAACATATCTAATACTCTTTTCTCCTATTTCTCCACAATATAACCTGTGACAGAGTGACTGGCCCCAAAGTCACCTAGGCAGCTTAGAACTGCCTTAGCAATTTCCTGATTCTGAGGCCAGCACCTTCACCACTACACCAAACTGGCTTTCTAGTATTACAATACATTATATAATGCAGCTTCCTCCAACCTGAGCATCTTGCGGATTTCAACTCCCAGAATTATTGGCAGTGAGTTTGATTTAATCTGTTTGGCATTAACTCTGCAGGATCTTGAATTGAGGTATTTCTCCATAGAGGTGGATATAGTCTCCAGGATAGGGTTTAACTCCATCTGCTTGTTGACAGGACCGAGTCTGTAAATGTCATCAGTAATCGCCTCTGCTGTTCCCTCCCTTGCAGCTTTTTGACTCGGTCACTCAGCAAGACAGTTGTGCCTTTCAGTGCTCCTCAGTGAATTAGATAGATTCTTTTTCTATCCTTTAATTCCCTTCTTTCATCCCTTCATTCATCCATGTAAATGTGAGTTTCCTTTTAAACCTTTAATTTTATTATTATCACGATTATTATCATGATCGCAAGCGGCGGGAGAATTAAAAAAATTTCCCAATCTCCGGCAGCGGCAGCCGTTGAATTGAGGTATTTCTCATCATATATACCAAACTTTATGGGGCTGAAGATTCCACGGATGTACTGTATTTTTTTGGAATATAAGACACTCCAAAGTATAAGACACACCTACCTTTTTTGGGGAGGAAAGCAAGAAAATCTGTTTTGCCTCTACCTCTGCCTTCCAGCAATTTGCCTCCTTGTAGCAAACAGTAAACAGCCTGTTTAAGTTTCAGCATAGCCTGTTTAGCACAATAAAAAAAAAATCTGCCTCTGCCTCCCTGTAGCCTGAAACAGCTGATGGTTGGGAGGCTGATCCAATGACAATCACCTGCTTGTGCTAATCAGGCTGTGCAGAAGCTGAAACTGAAACAGGCTGTTTGCTGTTTGCTGCATGGATGTAAATTGCTGGGACACAGAGGCCAAAGGGTGGGGGGGCAGGGGGCGGGACTACATTCAGTGTATAAGACACACCCAAATTTTCACACTCTTTTAGGGGGGGGGAAATGCATCTTATACTCCAAAAATACGGTAATCTGAACCTTCTACAAAAAATTGGTTCCTTCCTCTTTACAATGCATCAAAATTTCCTTTTAATTCATTTGTTTTACACATGTATGTAAACATTCAAGCAACACTTCTAACATATCTTTCTTTGGAAAGTTTAAGATGGTTTGCTTTCTGTACTGGGAGAAACCTTTTAGCTATTAGGATAATTGTTCTGCTGAAAAATTGTAGCCCTTTTTCCAGGTTTCAATTCATCCGCAGAAGGAAGAAATTAAATCAATCTCAAATGGATAACTGCTAGTTTCCCTCTCTTTTTCAAACAGAAGCAAGGGTAATCTTCATATAATTTTTTAACTGAGTCATGGATCAAGTTAATTTGTCATATGAATACCAAACCCCAGTCAAGATCGGCATGTGTGTGTGTCATTTTAATTATGATACAGCTAATGTTAATTTTTAGTGAAGCAATTATTCTTGGAAAGTTTGGGGAAGCAAAAGGCATATTTTCTTAGGAATGGCCATAATCTGTAGAAAACTGATTGATACAAAAACCTTGATTATTTTTTTTTAATAAGAACTAAATGGGCATTAATGGTATGCATGAAGCAGAAAAATGTTTGAAATGAAATATTTAGAATGACCCTTTAGAACATGGAATATAGTACCGTGTTTCCCTGAAAATAAGACAAGGTCTTATTTTCTTTTGACCCCCGAAATAAGCACTTGCCCTTATTTTTGGGGAGGTCTTATTATTTTTGAGGTACAGTAGGCAGCGAGCGTAGTTACCTCATGGCTGCTGCTCTGTTTTGAGGAGGGCTTATTTTCGGGGGAGGGCTTATTTTAACACATGCGCTCCAAAGCCTGATTGGGCTTATTATCCGGGCAGGGCTTATTTTCAGGGAAACAGGGTAGCGTATGCCTTTTTAATTGTTTCTGATAAATAAGTTATTCTGCTGGTAAAGCTAATGCATTCTGTTCCTTATGTCATTCTTAATAACAGCTTCTGTTGCTTTGTTATGTCACTATATCAGTGTTCTGTTGATAATATTAAAGAGGCATTTATGACAGTTTCCAAGCTGTCAGGGTTCATGACGAGGTTGTTAACCGATACGTAAGAAACCATGTACAAATGAGAATAGGCTTGATAGCCAAATAAATAATATTTTCCAATACTTTGGAGATATCTTGGAGATCTGGGTTGTGAAGATAAATCCCAATTCCTGATGTATCTTAAAACAAGAGAAAAACATTTGGTTCTCAACTGGTTCTCAATTTGTGCTGGTATGTTAGACATACAATTGGTAGATGTGGGATTGGCTCAGAGTTCCCTATACTGGATGATACCATAAAATGGTCATACGCTGTTTAAGATTGAATTCAAGCATCTTTTTTCAGATAATATAACTTGGCATGTTATTAACTGCCTGTGTTTTAAATTTATAGTTCAGTCCATTATCTCCACTGTATTCCTTGGATGTTCTTGCTGATGCTTCACACCGAAGATGCTCACCAGCACGCTGCTCAGCCAGGTAATCACATGGTTTTTTTTCCACATCACATGGAATGATACTTTTTTTGGTTGGTTTTGGAACACATAAGTCTGGAAACATACAGTATATTTGTCCAAAATTTCATTTCTAAAGAGCATCTTGGATAGATATCCAAGTTGAATAATAATCATGAAAGTAAATATAGGATTAACAAGAATTTTATAAAAGTAAAAGAGCTTTGTATAAGAAAGCATTAAAAGTACTCACTATAATGAAACCCAATTATATTCATAGCCATTACTGTATGGCAGGTTTGTCAAACTCGATCCCATCACAGGCCGTATCTTGAGGGGCCGGGGTGGGCGTCATCTAGTTATCATGGCTGATTGGATGGGCAGGGGTGGGCTGGGGCTGGGACAGCACCGGACGGTCCCTCGCCATCTCTAGGACGTTCCCACGGGAAAACTCTGGGCATATCGTAGGCTGATTTGGCCCGCAGGATGCGTGTTTGACACCCCTGCTCTATGGGGAGAAAACACTATGGGATGTACCTTTATTAGGACCAAACAAATATTTATAATAATTACTTGATCAAAATGCATACAGTTTTAAAGAACTGTTCAGTTGACAAGATGTTACAAAAACCAAGGGAAAGGGAAGAAGCAATAAGATTCAAGAATTTGTTTTAATTTATAAGACCTGCAGTATGACTTATTGGGAAGAAATGGCAGAATAAAACCATGAAAAGTGGAGCTAATAACCATATGGAATGAAAAGCCAGCAAGTAGACTGGCTCTTCATAATTCCTTTTCAGACGAGGAGAAAACTTGAGATCACCCAGAAGTACTCCAGGCAGTTGCTGCTCATGAGGAGACTGCAATATAGCAGTGCCTGGCCAGTTTAGAGATCTATGAGATGAGGAAATAGCCATCTTGCTCAAAACACAGTTGGGACCATTAAAAAGACAATAGTTTTGTATGCCTCCTTTTCTAATCACTTTTAGAAATTACTTGTTAATGGCTTTTCACTTATTAGAAACCTTTGGATTGACAAGCTTTTCAGTACTGGGTGAGTTTCCTTCAGTCCTTAGGGGAATAAGTTTTAAATATATGGACTTAGGTGTTGTTAAAACTTTGATTTTAGAAAGTTACAAATGACTCCAGATAAATTTGGAAAAAAAAGATTGGGAATTGATTATAAGAATCTTTCCCGTGGGAAAATTCCTTTGTTTTGAATTTAAAAAACATGAGATTAGACTTTTAAAATTGGACACTAGAGGGAACTAGAAGCAACTAAAGATTACAATTAAATGAGAATATCACTTAAATTTGAATTACAAATACAGAATGAAGCAAAATATTTTAACATTGGACATATCGAAAGATATTTTTGGACATTAGCCCTAGAAATTAATTTTAAGATATAGATAGATTATGCTTAAAATTTGTTATGGAAGAGGAACAACTTTTATCTGACAAGATTGATTTGAAAGTGGATTTAAAGATGGCAGACTATAAGAGATATTACACAGGATATACAAAAAAAACCTCCTGATGTCTTATTGATTAAAAGGGATATACAAATGAAAAATCCAGAAAGTGACTTGGAAATTTTTCCTATATTAGATTTTCAAAAGAGGAATGAGAAGAGACAAAGACAAAATGAAAAGAAATCAAATTCTAGGACATTAGTTGAAGGGACTAAAGATCAAGATGCTAGAAAAGGAAAGAATATAAAATTAGTTTACTTGATTAAGATAAAAATAAATATGTTGTTATTTCTGGTAATTCTTAATGGACTCTATTAGCCAAGTTTCAGGCTCCAAATTTGTTTCATATTACTCATCACTTCATGTACTACCGTATTTTTTGGAGTATAAGATGCACCTCCCCCCCCCCTAACAGAGGGTGGAAATGTTGGTGCGTCTTATACACCGAATACAGCAATTTTGGCTTCCTGAAGTCCTGCCCCTTTATCCCATTTTTGCGATAAATGGGCCCATTTTTCACAAAAAAGGGGTGTGCAAAGGCTTGCAGAGTGTTTCTGTGGGCTGGGGGAAGGTAAAAGCTCACCCGTTTTTTGCAAAAACAGGGTCATTTTTGCCTTCCCCCAGCCCCCCCAAGCAGTTTGCTGGCCTCCCATACCCTTTGTGCACCCCGTTTTTCACAAAAACGGGTGAAAAACAGGGTGCACAGAGAGGAGGCCTGCAGAGTGCTCCTAGGGCCAGGGAGGACAAAAACTTTGAAATCTTGGTGCGTCTTATATACCGGTGCGTCTTATAGTCCGAAAAATATGGTATATTCTATTTCTATTAATCTCTCGTAAGAATCTGAATTTTCAATTAAAAGTACAAAATATTGAGGTTTTCCCCAAATAACATTATATTTCCATGATGGCGAACCTATGGCACGCTGAGCCCTCTTTGTGGGCACGTGCGCCGTCACCAGCTGCTCTTCTGGTTTCTGCCGCACCAACTGATCTTCACGCATGCCAGAGCCCTGGATACCTGAAGACCAGCTGGCTGATGCGTATGGGTGCGCTGGCCACCTGGTCTTCGGGTTTCCGGCACTCTAGCGCGCATGAAGACCAGCTGGCCGATGTGCGCATGCGCACCAGTCAGCTGGTATTCAGGTTTCTAGTGCGCCCGTGTGCTCCAGTTTGGGCACTTGGTGCTGAAAAGGTTCGCTATCACTGCTATATTTAGTATAGTCTTTCTCAGTTAAATAAGTAAATGATTTTCCACTTTCACTAAATGAAAGAAACATGAATAAATAATTTTCAGAAATCACAGTTAGTTTTGGTTGCAGTTCTCTATCCCACTCTATTTTACCAATTTGTTTCCCTATTTTTTTAGACTGCCATTTATTTATTTATTTTGCTGTCTGCCTTTGCAGATGTATTATATTACTGGAAGTACTGCTGTCAAGCAGATCCTGGAGGGAGGGAGCCTTGTATCATAGCCCATATTTTCTTTGCCTCTCAGATGGTTTATGATTCAGTTTATTTTGGTAGCGTAGTGATTACCTGGTAACCCACTGCTTCATTTAAACAGAGCCGCCAGCTAGAGTGTTGCATATGAGGCCACAAGTGTGCAAGGAGGAGCTCTTTAGTGTCAAGGAGATGGCTTTGTTGAGGTTTCCTTGGAAGATGCAGTTAAAAGACTGTATAAATTGTACTATAGCAAGATTTCTTTTCTAGATTTCTGTCTGTGATGTGTTGAGACTTCTCTCAAAGCATTAGAAGCAGCACTGGGAATTCCACACCCATCATTAGAAGTACTCTGTGTCTGTGTGTTTGGTGGCTGTTATCATTAGTAGTATAATTTTATTTTCCAGCGTGAAGAGAGTTTTCTGCATTTTTTTGTCTCTTTCCCTGGAGATGGTTGGTATATTAATTTGCTGTATTGCCTCCTGGCTGTTCCCAGGCTGTTTTTGATTCTACATCATGGAATTTTAATGGCCTGCTGCCTCTCGGGAGGCATGTGACGAAGAGCATCTCAGGGGCTTCTTTTCCTTCTCTTCACATGCCCGTAATTGCTGCTCTTTAAGGGCACAAAGCATTTACTAATCATGCTTGCCTATCATAACTTCTGTTTTGACTGTGCTCTGGAGCAGAAAACATGAAGAAGTTGGCACCGAGCACTTTCCTCTGCATTGCTATTTTTTTGTTTTGTTTTGAAATATATGAACCGCATTGTGACAGCAGGCCTGAGTTTTTTTCCCTCGCCATGATCCTGAGTATTGTCTAATAATGGAATGCCCCCTTATGAGGGTGATTACAGCTTTCCTTTACACAAGTAGTGTGCTAAAGCAGTGTCCCGCAACCTTTGGGCACCAGGGAACGGTTCCATGGAGAGAGGTTTCTCCATGGACCGGAGGGAGCATGGTGTCAGCGTTCCAAATATCATCCCTAAAAGGATCAGACTCCCAAGGCGAAGCTTTCCTCAAAGTTCCGATTTATTAGGAGAGACATGTTGGCACAAACTGTGTAAAC
>JANHFT010001463.1:72995-85071 GCA_032467955.1 Pseudoxenodon macrops
AGTAGCATTTGCTACTATGCATAGTATAATTTGAGAAGTGCCTGAAAATGAGATAATAAAATATCTAATAACAAAGTGTAAAACATACTTAAACTTACAGTGCATTCAAAAAGTATTCAGACCCCCTTCACTTTTGTCAATTTTGTTATGCTGCAGCCTGATTCTACAGTTGTTGAAATTCATTTTTTCTCTCATTACACTCAGACCCCATAATGACAAAGTGAAAACAGAATTTTAGAAATATATGTAAAGTTACTTTAAAAAAATTGAAATATCACATTGGTATAAGTATTCAGACCCTTTGCAACAATACTTGAAATTTAGCTCAGGTGCCTCCCAGTTCTCTTGATAATTGCTGACATGTTTCTACACCTTTATTTGAGTCGCCTTTTGGTAAATTAAATTGATTGGACGTGATTTGGAAAGGCACACACCTCTATAGAAGCCTCACAGCTGACAATGCATACTATAGCAGAGCAAAAGACATGAGGTCAAAGAAATTGCCTGCAGAACTCAGAGACAGGATAATCCAGGTGTGCAAAGCTTGTCATACACCAAAAGACTCGAAGCTTTTAATTGCTGCCAAAGGTGCAATTCAATTCAAAGGAGTGAAGGATCTGAATATTTATGCCAATGTGATATTTCAGTTTTTTCTTTTTAATAAATTTGCAGACATTTCTAAAATTCTGTTTCACTTTGTCATTAGGAGGTACTGAGGGTAGATTAAAGAGAGAGAAAATGAATTTCAACAACTGTAGAATCGGACTGCAACATAACAAAATTGACAAAAGTGAAGGGGGTCTGAATTCTGAATACTTTCTGAATGCACTGTAATTATTTGACAGGCAGCACTTTTTTTTTGCATATCTAGGTATTTGATTGATCTTCAGCTATACTCTCCTCCTGTTCTCAGATAGCCCTATCAGCAGAGATTGAACCAACATGTGTTGTTTTATTGGCTAATGTGGTCTTGAATTCTTTGTATCTGCATTTTTCTAAACAAGCCATTTGCAGGAGTATGGGATAGTTTGAAAGAATCAAATGAAATAAGCCAAAGACAAGTATCCAAAATGGTGGTATCTTGTTCCAAGTTCACACAAAATATGGCTGTTCCAAACTTGGAATGTTGTATATGTCCTTTTCTAGATATCTTAATTTCTTTCTTCAGTTCTTTTTAGGGTCTGGGTAACCATTATATATGCATATTCTTTTTGTATTGCCAATTTAACAAATATGACTTTTTAAAAGAAATATTGATGTTCTTGAACATGTATTTAATTTTGCAGACTGTACATGATGGAAGACAGTTTATGAAATTTATTGATCCTAATTTAGGAGTCCCTTTGCCAGAAAGAGACTATGGTGGAAATTGCCTTATATATGACCCCAATAATGGAACAGATGCCTTTCACAATATTTGGGTAAGATGCTAAAATGGAGAGATTGTATTCATTTAATAATATCTTTATGTCCTAGGATTTTGTACTTCTTTGATTACCATGGATGCCTAACAATTGTTGCCTAATCCAACATCAGTTGTTTCATAACTAAGAGTTTGTCTTCAGCAATTCCATAGATGAGTTCCAAGACTCTCTTTCTGAGAATTTCAAGCTTCATTTTTTTAGAAGCAGATTTTAACTTGGAAGACAGACTGCAGGTAGTCCTTGTTTAGTGACCTGGTCATTAAGCAAGTGAACACCTCTCTGAGAGAGAGATGCTGTGAATATCACTGATAGTTGCTGTCTCGTTTAGATAAAGTTCTCTTACATAATGTCCTGTGTCTGATTCATTCCTCTCCCCCCCCCTTTTTTTTTTTTTTTGCTTCTCTGAAGTGTTGAGAGATTGCTTAGACAAACTATTTCTTCCTGAGCTGCTTTTCAGTGCAGGATTTCCTTTAAAAGAGTTAACTACGAGTTAACAAGGTCACTGTGGCCTTTAGTAATTATTAAAAGGCTCCAGACCTCATAGCTGCTGCATGAAACTGACCAGATCTTAATCTGTTTCACATTAAAGGCCTTTTTCATCATAAATGCTCAGAGTGGAAAGCATTTATTACCATTGCATTTGTGAATGGTTGCTATCCAAGGTGGTTGCTAAATGAAGATTATCTGTAGTAAATTTTGGAAACTCATAAAAGTCATTTCCAACACATGTGAGCTGAGATATTACTGCCTTGCATATGGCTTTGTTTTTTTGTTGTTCTTTTTGTTCTTCTTTCATAACCAATCAAAAGCAGAACAAAGATAAAAATGCTTTCCAATTTCATAAATTTATATATAAATATTGTTACACTGAATCTGGAGTTTTTTTTGTAATGCAAAATTTATGCATGTTTCTGTAACTATCTTCTAACTAACCTGTGTAGTAATTTAATCATGCTGTCCATTTCTCCATAGTTGTATATAAAGAGTTGACTTAAATTATTTAATTACTCCCACACTTTTGAACTTCATACCGTAATATTTTAGTAAAGCATTTCCTTTTTATGAAATAAAAAGCTGATCCAAAACATTAATGCCTTAGATCTAAAGAACAGATTGGGACTCATGCTGTATTTCTAGACTCGTGGCTCAAAGGTACAAAGGTGCATTTTTTGAAAGTTAAGATAATCATGTTTGCCTGAAGTTTTGCACAACAGCAGAATTTAACATCTCAGGAACATTACATGATCATATATTGTATTTATCTAAGATAAGCACCCATTTTTCATCTTCTGGATAGTTTATAAAAATTGAAAAAAGAAGGGCATTAATATTTTTGTTAGAAAAATCTATATATTACATGTGAGATGTAAAAATTATTTTTTTAACCAGTTAACAAATATTTTTTTAAACATTGTGAAGATGTTTCAAGTTGCATATGGAAATATATGCTTCAGTAGTCATTGTCACCATTTATGTTGATTCCCTTTTATTACATAGAAAGTAACTCTAATCTGTATAATCTACTTGAATTATAGGATAAACTAGATGGATTTGTTCCTGCTCATTTCCTTGGTTGGTACTTAAAGGTGAGAATTGGCCCTTTATTTGCTTAATTTCTTCTTATAGTTCTGAAGTCTCATTCCTTGTTAGTACTACAAGTGCTTCTTATTCTTTATTGTTATCACTGGTCATCTAAATTATTTTTTAAATAAGTTTCTGACAGTAAAATTCTGTTTTACTGTTGAATATATTTAAATCTTAATCAATTAAGATATTAAGCTATTTTAATATGACTTAAAACATAGCTATATTAAAATTAAACTAATTGACTCATAAATGCGTCACTATTTCCCTCTTAATATATAAAGTATATTGAGCAGAGAAATGGTGCAGTCTCGCTTTGTAATTATTGCTAAGAAGTTGTCGATTATGTTTTTATAGCTACGAAACAACCTTTCTCTTCATAATTACTCAAATTTATTTTAGTCTTAAAACTTCTAGTGATCATTGACTATAACTTTGTAATGCATCTGTGAAGGCTACTCTAGTTGCTTTTTGCTATCATAACAGCAGACCTGACCTCTATATAATGATGGTGTATGCTGATAGAAAAACCAGTTCAAGTATACAGGTAGTTCTCAACTTACTACGATTTATTTAGGGACTCTTTGAAGTTACAGTGGCACTGAAAAAGTGACTTATGACTGGTTTTCACACTTAATTACCATTGCAGCATCCCTATGGTCACATGATCAAAAATTGGGCTCTTGGCAGCTGTATTTATGACAGTTCCACTGTTCTGGGGTCATGTGATCACTTTTTGCGACCTTCAGAACCAGCTTCCAACAAGCAAAGTTTATGGGAAAAGCCAGATTCGCTTAATGACCAAGTGATTCACTTAACAATTGCCACGTTACACTTAACAGCTGTGGCAAGAAAGGTTGTAAAATGGGACAAAACTCACTTAACTATCTTGCTTAGCAACAGAAATTTTGGGCTCAATTCTGCTCATAATTCGAGGACTACCTGTATGTGTCTTTAGCTGTCAGTTCAATTGAGTACAGTCCTATAGAGATGAATTTTAAAAATACTATTTATACCTTCTTTCACTGCCTTAATTTTTAAAAATAGTGTTTACACATACGATAAATACTGAGAAAGTAATCTTTGTTCTGGTTATAATTGGAATTGATATTACGTGAGACCAATTTTAAAGTCATAATCCTTCCCATGGGTTTTCTAGAAAGTAGTTGAAATACATCATTTTGATAGAAACTTGAAGCAAACATTTTTCACCTTTAGTTAGCTAATAATTTCAGGCATTTCATGAAGGTAGAAAATGTTAGTTTGAGAATGTTGACATAAGAAGACATTTTTCTACTTTTAATCTAACATGCTACTATTTGAAAATACTACATTGTAGTGTGCATTCTGCACTAAAAAATTACATATTCTTTTTGCCCTATATTTTATCTGTCAATAATTGACCATCAGAAATTATATCTGAAGTATTTGCTTTCAGCATAATTCTGGAAAGTTCTTGTTTGGTAACTCTGCATGAGTAAAGTTCAAAAGTTATGTTCAACATGCATATAATTTGTGCACAGGTGTCCACAGTTCATTGATTCAAATGCTTGCATAATTCTGTATTTATGAAAAGTGATGCATGTGTTCTTATTGGGATGTTGGATTGACATAAAAATATCATTTATCAGAATACGGGAAACTTTATATTATATCCTCATTATTCCAATTCCTTCATTATTAAATTGCTTTTGATATCAGAAATACTACTATTGTACTGTTGTAACGTACTATTTATATTGGACTGGTATAATAGTCAGCTCTTTGGAAAATTTGCACTTCTACATAAATCATTAAAAATATTCATTTTATATTTTTTTTAAACAATCTATCCAAAGAACATTACTGTGTCATTTTAAATACTCAGTCAAAAATGAAATCCAAGGAGAAACTATTCATTGACAAAGATTTATATAACTAAAAATGGAAGAAAGTAATCAGACAATTCAGAAAAATATACACGTATAGAGTGAATCAGGATGGAATCATAACCCAACTATTCATTGGTGAAAAGATAAGATTGTTCAGGTTTGTGTTCTGCTACAAAGTTATGCACTATAACTCAGCTGTAGACTTCAACAATACATGGCAAAATAACTTCATTTTCATAATAATCACCCATGTGGTAGATATCTTGTGTTTATATAGCAGAAAGCACCAATTACGTTTCTCAGCATTTAATAATATCTATTGAGAGCAGTCGCTTCCAATTAAGCAGAAAGTCAAGCCTCATGCTTCATCCACTTTTTGTTTTAGGATATATGAAAGGTTACTGGTAGAATCCTATTTTCCTTTTTCTTCAAAATAGAAAAACAGAAATCAAGTTTCTTCTCATAGGACTGTTTGTCTAGAGCAGGGGCATTAAACTCAAGTACCCAGCCCGCAGGGTACTTAGATCTGGCCCATGGGGCCACCCTGGAAACAGTGAAGGATCGGCCTGCAGTGCCTCTGCCAGAGAAAATGGAGCTCGAGGGCTGCAGGCAGAGGGCTGCAGGAGGCCTTTGCAGCTGATAATGGGGCCCAGGAGGCTGAAAACAGAGAACGGGACCCTTTTTCACTGACAGAGCACTCAGGGCCACCAGAGACACCCCTGACATGAGTGAAGTCAAGCTGGCCACGCTCACCATGTCCCCCCAAGGTCAAACACAACCCTTGATGTAGCCCTCAATGAAATCGAGTTTGACAACCCTGGTCTAGAGTGATACTTGGAATTTAAAGAGTAGTTCTAAGTTCCTGCCTGAAAGTAAACTCAATATTTTATGCTGCAGATGTTTTTGAGAGCCTTTGTTCCTAATGTCTAGAATTTCTCATCTTCAAAGGACTACTGGTGATCTATCTACAATATAATATAATATACAATATAAGCAAATCTGGAGAAAAAAATTATTTGATTCACATTTTAACACCAGTTTTCTTGATTTATACCCCTTCACTTAATACATGAATCCGAATACTACTATCCTTTGGATTTTGCAATCAAAACCATGCATATAAAAATACAAATAATTAGGGAAAGTACCAGTAGCATTCAAGAAACATTAGCAAAGAAATTGCTTAGTAAGTTTATTAAATGATATGTTGCATTGCACATGAGAATGAATATTGATGTTTATTTTAAAATATCATAAATTAGTGCAGATATATAATGTTTGAAAACAGTGGTATGCATTTACCATACCTATTCACAAGTTAAAAATGAGATTTTTTTTCTTCAATATTGGGTAAAATGCAAATTTGGACCGATCTGCAGAATAACTTCCTTCTTTCATAATTTGCTTAGACACTAATGATTCGGGATTGGTGGATGTGCATGATTATCAGTGTAATGTTTGAATTTCTGGAGTACAGTCTAGAACATCAGCTTCCAAATTTCAGTGAATGTTGGTGGGATCATGTAAGTATTAAGTACTCTCTTAAATATTATTTCGCATATAGTGATGCAAATTCATTTTTCAAAACTCATTTCACAGGGTTGAGTTACTACCGGTAATTAAATATGAATAACTTTGGCAAGAGTAATTTTTATAGACTCTTCTTTCTAGAGACCATCTAGCATTGAACCCAGATATCCTCAGATTCATGAAAATGATTGGCAGTTTCTTTTATTCACAAGCACCTTGAGTAATCCTCAACTTAAGATCAAAATTGGGACCAGAATTTCAGTCACACTTATGTCATCACATGACCAGACCAAATTTGACAAGTTTTTTTTTTAATGGTGATTAAGTTAGTCACTATTATTGGTATTAAGAATATTATCTGGTCATTAAATAAATAAATGCAATTGTTAAGTGAATCCAGTTTCCCCCATTGATTTTGCTTGTTGGAAACCAGCTGGGAAGGTTGCAAATCATGATAACCTGACCACACAGGTGAAGCAATGGTCATAATTTCAAGGACCAGTCACAACTCAGCTTTTTTGAGCACTGTCGTAACTTTGAATGATCATTTAATAAATTATCATAAGTCAAGGATTACTGTAGTGATTAAGGCAACTGTGAGTTCTAGTCCCACCTTAGGCACCAAACCAGCTGGAGATCTTGTGTTAGTCATTATATGTATGTTAATATAAGAATAATAATAATGACATTTATAAATAAAAGTTTTATTTTTATTAAATGATGCATTCTGAACTGAACAAAAATCAAGGAAAGAATAAAAGATGATGTGAAATATGCAAATCTAGAGAGAGAACAGATTATATGTCTTGATAAAAAGAAATATTCAACAAAAGGTGTCAGACCAACCCAAATTTCATAACTAAAAATTGATGATATATATCCTAACTGGTTAATATAGAAAATAATAAACTGACTAATGGATTGAAAACTGAAAAATGAGTAGGATGGAATACTTTTATCATTTTTTGTTCAGAAGATAACATGATAATTTTATAGATGAAATCATTTTGTGAGCTAAGAAGCTGTCTGTTTTGCCAAAATATTGGTTATATATAATTGCTATTTTAAAGGGCTATTTAGTATTTTATAAGGGCAGTGTGTGTGTGTGTGGTATATGTATATTATGTATAGAAACTGCAGTACCATTATTGCTATAGTCACAAATTATGTAGAGATTGTGATAGATCATTAAATTATTATTATTGTTTGTAGTGGATTATGGATGTAATCTTATGCAATGGACTTGGCATTTACTGCGGAATGAAGACACTGGGGTGGCTTTCTTTGAAAACATATAAATGGCAAGGACTTTGGAATATTCCCACATATAAGTATGTTCAGTTACAAAATTTTATATTTAAGGCAGAAAAATGCAAATCTTATAACTTTTATGCTAGTGAATCCTAAATTAAGATTAAGTTAATTTAGGATAAATTAATAATTTATAAGTTTCATAAATATTATGAAATGGTATGTTTGTGAAATAAATTAAGAGGTTGATAAAAAATTATTACCATTTATACAAATATCATTTTGAGTAGAAACATTGAATGAACATAGTTGTGTAAAGTATTGTTTTATTTCTTAAATAACAAAAATAATTCTACATACTCCCAAACCTTTTTTATTTTGTTTTTATTTTGAGTTTCTGCATTACTGCTGGATTTTTGTTATTTATGCTATTTTCAGTGTTTTTGTTCATCACATTTTATATAATAGAAAGTTTTTTTTTAATTAACACGAGATATCTTTCATTTCTCCTCCAGAGGTAAAATGAAGAGAATTGCCTTTCAATTCACACCATACAGTTGGGTTAAATTTGAGTGGAAGCCAGCATCCAGCCTTCGCAGATGGCTAGCAGTGTGTGGTATTATTTTTATTGTAAGTGTAATTTCTTTCAATGAACTATTATAAGTATTTCAAATAGGTTTTTTTATTTTTCAAAATACTGTAAAAAGATTTCTTACTTTTTCCCACAGACTCCCTAAGTTTGACATAATACAAATACAATTCATCTCCCAGAATTCCTGCTTTTATGCTAAGAGCAAAATAAAGAAAAGGAAGGAAGGAAGAGGCCATGCTAGTCCCATTTAATTTAAGAAGATTATATAAATACTAAACAATATATAAATTGTACAGGCTAGGGGACAAGTGTTCACATGCAAGAAACACATTTTATTTCAGTAGTTATTATACTGTATATAAATGATTCCCTGATAATACAAACCACAGGAAGGAGAAACCCTCTCCATCAAAAGCAATTCATTCACATGTGCACATAACTGGTAGAACTTAAATAGGACAACTGGTAGGGAAGAAAAGGTCATTCTGACTCTGTAGTTAGAGACAAGAATGTGCTTGGTGTTCTCTGCCTAATCAAGTACAAACATTTATCTGGGGAAAAAGAAAGGAAGTAAAAAAGAACATTTTTCCTGCATTTGTCAAAATTGGTCATCTTTATTGACTTTATTGTTTGAATACATTTGTTTAAAAGTTTGATCTTTTGAATCTATATGAAAGAAGTGGCCATCTTAAAATAGTATTAGGAGACTAAAATCACTGTGAGGTTTTGAGTTTGTAACTTTGTACTGAATAATTATGTTTTTTCTAACTGTTTACTTCCATAAATTTGAATGTAGAGCATCAGTAGTTGCTGCATGGACAACCATATTCTCACTTGAACATTGAAGTACCTGGTCATTTTGTCAAATGTCCATTATGTAATAAATGAGAATAAGGAAATAGCAGCACCAAGAAAATGTAGGCAATAATGATTAAAAACACAGCGTTATTTTTAAAAATTGTTAACTTTGATAGTATTTTTTTGGCAAGACACTTCATACATTCAAATTTATACACTTTGAAGAATTGTGACATATTTTATGTTTGAATAACAGGAAGTCTCCTAAGTGATTGAATGGTATGTGTCAGTTTTTATTGGCAGAGTTGAACACATTTTATTTGAAATTTGTCCTATGGATGCCTCCAGAACACTACTTGGTCCTGCTGCGACTTGTCTTTTATGTGAATGTGGGAGGAGTAGCCATGAGAGAGATCTATGATTTCATGGATGATCCGTAAGTTAAATTCTCTTTAAACTTAGTTGCTTTATTTTTAGAACTGGGGATGTTTCATGCAAATTGTTGAGAAACATTATTCACCAAAATAATGAATGAATCCATCTGTTATTTTAAGGAAAAGTATACTATCTTTTTTCCAGGCTCAGACATATGTTTGACAAACTAACATTTCTGCTTTATTACATTACTTTGCTGCATGCTGTTTTCAAATATATAGTAGTGCACAACAGCTTGAATGAAGTTTATGATTCAGACTAATTGGAATGCAATTAGTTTTTGCATAAAATTTCAGAGTGTTTTAAAGGCAATGTCTTAGCCTGAGGATGTTGTTAAATCTGGATTTACCCTAAAGATTTTGGTAACCTTGGTTTTCTGACACTATAAAGGCATTTTACAGTATTCATATTTTGCAGCAGTTTGGCCTCACTAAGCAATGCATGAAGTAAACAGCTGCCTGCTTATTATTTGTTATTTCTGTTTGTTTTGTTTATCAAATACTAGAACAAAGATCCATCTAATTGGATCCATCTTTTGTTTTGTTGTAATTTTAAGTTTGGGGATAATGAAGCAAACTGGTTGGCCCCACAACTTTTCAGCACACTGTTTTATCTCTGACTATCAGAGAAAAGACTGTGTTTAGTATCTAGGATTCCAATACCTTATGAAGATCACTTCCAGCAGGGAAGAATAGCTACAAATGATTACTTTAGTTGGATTTCAGGATATTGAGCAATGACATTCAGACCATTCCCTGACCCCTCATTTTGGACCTACTGATATGGAATATATTTCCTGCTTCAAAGTAAGAAAAGGTCTCACTTCTCTCCTCAGTATTATGGTCCATTTTTGGTCCTTGTGTTTGAGTTGAAAAAGATGCCATCTTTTATTCTTTTGCCCTCTGTTCAACCACATGGCATAACATTGGAAAAGGGAAGCTTCATCAGTCACCAACCCCTCATTACCGATTCACCGTATTGTCATTCTTTGCCAATAGAAGATATGGAGATCAAAGGAAAAGATAAAAAAAGGATCCCATATGTAACATATGTGCTACCTTTCTTAACTTTTATTACGGAAAAAGTGACTACTGTCAGTATTTCCCAGTTCCACTAAAGACAATTTCTGCACAAACACAAGAATCTCCTCAGTCCTACACTTAGTAGGAGGAAGTTAAAAGCAAACTGTCTATAGAGCTGTTCCTTTATAAAACATACATAAAGGCATATTTCTGTTTCTGAGTATTTTCAAAGATTAATGAAGATTTTTTTCTATTCTAGCACATCATTCTGTTAGGCGGCTTAAAGATTTATGTAACTTTTTTAAAGTAAAAGATTACGTTCGGATGCTAAAATGCTTATTAAATGCTCTGCAAATTTTCAGATATTCAGATACACCACTATGCAGATTTTGCATGATATATTGAGGGCTATGGGCCAGAGGCCATTTTGAAAGTGGGGTACAGATGTTTTTAAGGAGAAATGTATATTTCAAGCATTTGGGGTCTTTTTCTCCTTCAAATCATTTTTTTTAATGTACAAAATGTACAAGAAAGGGGCTCAAGGCCTTGGCTTTACATATTCTGGATAGGCTCTGGTGATTGTAAAGGAAAAATTGTAAAGGAGTGCCAATAAGTCACACTTTTTGCAGCCTGTGTCTTGTTTTCTATGTGGAACATAGTTGCTGGAATAAGAGTGATAAAAGTCTATGAAAATTAGGTCAACTTATGGAGGTGATCAGTGTAGGGAGGTGGTCAAATTTGGAGGTTTTACTGTATTTGGTTTGGTGATTCAGAATACAAAGTCATATTTGGAGAAATGTAACAATCCAGTTCAGTAGCATTCTTTGCGCTTCATAATAGATTAAAGAAGATATAGGATTGACATTCCTTGCTGTAGCAGTTGCTATTGTTTCCAGCATTCCCTCATGTAGATTTTTCCAGGGTGTTGGTTTAAAACAGCAGAAACTAGTTACAGTATGGAAAAACTACTAGGTACTAGATTTAAAACAGGCACTGAAAATTTTAAGAATTTTGTTAGAGATGTCACTTCAGAATTCGCCCATATAATAAGTCTGCCTTGTAGGTATAGCAAAATGATCTGCCTAAATTCTTTATTTATAATTAACTATGCGAAATTGCTATACTTTCTCTTCTTTATTAAAAAGGTAAAGTATTAATGTAATAATATTTCAGCACAGTGAATACAGTGGTACCTTTATACTAAACAGCTTTGGAACTCATCAGATTTGGTATTCAACGTGTTTTGACATGAACATTTTGTCCCAGTACCCATTGTTTGTTTGGTATTCAATGCACAATCTCGAACTTCTCAGTGTCGACTCCCTTGTGACAGACTACATTATTCTTTATCATATGCATTGTTTGTTTGGTACTCATTGCGCTTCAGGAAACCAATTAACAATAACTACTTAGGTACCATTGTGTAACAGATTGTTCAAGAGGGAGCATCTGTGGAACCTGTCTGTTGTTAAATCCCCACCCACCTCTATGTCTTTCCTTCCTTCCTTCCTTCCTTCCTTCCTTCCTTCCTTCCTTCCTTCCTTCCTTCCTTCCTCCCTCCCTCCCTCC
>JANHFT010001463.1:85171-103371 GCA_032467955.1 Pseudoxenodon macrops
TTCCTTCCTTCCTTCCTTCCGTCCTTCCTTCCTTCCTTCCTTCCTTCCTCCCTCCCTCCCTCCCTCCCTCCCTCCTTTTTCTGAGACAATGGCCACAGACATTTAGAAACAGCCCTCCATGTAGCATCACTCCCTCTTCTAACTTTAGGGAAATTATTGCTTTTTTTCCAATTCTGTCAGCAAGGAAGTACAGGATGAGCCAGAAACCAGGATGGGGAAAAGAAATTCCCAATGCTGTTATTCCAGAATATACCAGCCAGCATATCTATTCCAACTTCTCAGCACCCTTCCACCCCACCCCACCCCCATTAATCATGCCTTTCTATTCTGAGCATCTTGCCAGCCTACCAATCTTTAAGCTGCTGCACCAGCACACTGTCCACAGATCTTTGCAGTGTCTCCTCTCTCTGCTTCCTTCCTTCACCAACATCCCTGATACGAAGCCTACACATATCTTGCTGAATCTTCCTAGCATTGTTCCTCTTGCCCCAGAACTCAACCAAGAAACCACACAGAAGCATACAGATTTTTTAGGGCAGGGTCCCCAACCCCTGGGCCGTGGCCCACTACCAGGCCATGGTCTCTTCGGAACCAGGCTGCACATGCATTGAGTGAGGATGCACGCAGCTCCACTTGCACAAGCAACAGGTGATTGCGCTTGTGTGCAAAGCTCCATTTGTATGAGCAGTGTGTGCACCTGCTGCTTCGGCAATTGGAGCCACATGTGCTCACGCTCACACCCCTGCCACTCACAGGGAATCATCTCCTCTCTCTCCCCTTGCCAGGCCTCCAAGCTGGAAAGATTGGAGACAGTTGTTGTAGGGGAAGCCATAACGGCTACCAGATATCTTGCCCAAGTAACAGATCAGCTTGTTGTTTTGGAATGCTTTGGGGAATGAAATGTTTATTGTAAATAAATCACTAAAACAAGGTTGGTTAAGATACCATATGTATATGAAATGTAGTTTTATCCACGTAGAAATTTGGGTTACCATGCTGATCAATATTTGTATGAGAGATATTTACTGTTATTTATGGGGTAACGTTTTGTGGACTGTAATCTGCTCCATCAAATCTTTTACTAGAATATAGCCTATTCCTAAAGATCACCGATTTCAGCCTCTGATTTTGAGGCACACAAGAGTCTGTCTGAAAAGCAGTTGCTTCGGAAGCTATGCTTCCTGGGTATGGTATAGAGAAGAATTTCAAGATAACATTTTTATAATATTATTGAATGAAATTGATATTAACTGGAGTAATTCAATTTAATCAGCAAATTTTCAACATAATGCATGTCCTGGATTTGCCTTGTGAATAATATTTTGGGTACAGATATGTCTTGTACCTATATGTTACTACTTTTGTTTTATTGCAGGAAATTTCATAAGAAGTTGGGTCAGCAAGCTTGGCTGGTTGCTGCTATCACAGCTACAGAGTTCCTTATTGTGGTAAAATACGATCCATACACTTTAACACTGTCACTCCCTTTCTACATTACTCAATGTTGGATCCTTGGAATCATGCTTGTGCTTGCGTGGACAGTTTGGCGTTTTTTCATTCAGTAAGCAAAATTTGATTCTTGACTGTCTAGCTAGGCCTGTAATCTTTAGGTTGTTTGTGTGGGAATTTTAAAATACTATGATAAAAATTATTAAACACATGAACAAGCATCCATATTTTCAAGACACCAAAGGTGGGAGACTCACTAATAGAAACTGACTTTCTTGTTGATTGCCAAGTAACCCTTCGATTAAAGACCTTTAATAAAGCCTTAATTATAACACTAGTTGCTCTATAATTCTGAAAGAACCACACTGTCTGTTCCCCTTAGATTTTTTAAATTTGTTTATTAAACGTATATGCCACCCATCTCATCAATAAGGTGACTCTAAATCCAAGGAAGAGGAGAGAAAGAGTTAGTATACTGAACTAATCCCCCAAATGAAATTTATCTAGAAGATTTCTTGCTCTTTCTTATCAAAATAGAGAAATGGGACTGAAAGATATCCCATAGCAACTCACAGGTTATGAGGTTCTGCTTGGCAGAATGTATTCCATCTGGCTAGGCCATCTTATGCTCCCCATCTCTGAGAAAGGAGGGCTGCAGGATAACTTACTTTGGATTCAGTTTCAAGGTGCCACATAAACATATTTTTGGGATCATAATCCTTTCATTGGGATCATGTAGCAGCACTGGATTCCGGGAAAAGATATAGTTGTTTAAAGATATTGCAGAGGGATGCTACGTTCATTCTCCAGCATGCCCAGAAATATTTTTTGGAGATCAGATCTGAAGTGCTGCCCAGACATTTCTGCTTTGCGTTAAGTCTCCAAAGAGTTGGGGGGGGGGGTGAGAGTGGATCATCTCCCAGTTTGTTTATTTGGAAGGCTGATTAAAATGTATAGCACTTTTTAAACAGAATTAACAGGTGCTTGATATTCTCAAAACCTAGATAACAAATGTTTTAGAGAAATGAAAGGAGCTACAAAGGTTTATTGCTTTTTTTAAAAGTAAAAACACAATTCTTGTTTTTTGTTTGTTTCAGTGACATCACCTTACGGTATAAAGAGATAAGAAGGCAAAAGCAAGAACATAAATTTGGAAAGGATAAATATTTAAGCAATGGTGATGGACAATCTGTACTGGTAAATGAGCACCTGAAGAATAAACTAAGAGAGAAAAAACTTTGATCCTGATTAATCGGTGAAGGGCTAAGAGGGTTGATTTTCTTGATTTGCAAATTTAACCCTCCCTCATTTTGTAATTTTCAATGTTTTCTCATGTGTGAGAATCCTTTTGGAAAAGATGCCACTTAATCTCTTTTGAGGAAAGTGTTTACAACTAACTGTAGAAGTAGTGCTCCTTCCACAGGGGAACCTCAAACCAAGTGTGGTAAATGTTGGTGCCACCTCAAAAGAGGAGGATTGGGGAGGCTTTAACCAATACAAAGGCAGCCTCCCCATTCTACAAAACTGTTACCATTTGGGTCATCATGAACATGTTTTATGAAATAAATTGGTGCACTGTGAAAAGCAGTTTGATGTTTTCTGCTGAAACTAGTTTAAGCTATAGTGATAATGTTCATGTTCTTATGATTCATTTAACAATACAAAAAAGAGGGATGCAACTGAAGTATGAGAACAAACTGCAAAATTTGCACAGTATACTACTGCAGCCAGCCTTTGAAAGTCCTGAATTTAGTTACCTGGATAAAGGTGCTTTACTTTGAACAACTGGCTAGTACATTACACTCTCAAATACCTCTTTGTCGACTGTCTCTTTAGGAAAGGCCTCTCTTTAGAAAGGATGCTGATTAGCCAAATAGTGAAAATGAAGGCAAAAGCAGGTAGAAATGTGCCCTAGTCTTAGTCATATGAATCAAAGTGAACCTTAGTTTTATTCTTCTGCAAATGAGATACTTATTGTTCTTGCCAGGACTGTGTTTGGGTGTTGCTCCTCTGTCAAATAAACCAAAATATATGACATGGATGTTCAGAATCATTTTTTTTAAACTTCTAGAATAGGGATGGGCTCAAGTGTCCTTTCAGATATTATCAAACAGTTCTCATCAGTCCAGCTAGCATGGCTACCTGTGCTGGATGATGGGAGTTGCCCATCTCTGTTGTAGAAATTAAGGCAGGAAGATTTATAGTCAAGTGGTATGGGCATAATCAGCCACTAAATGCTATAAAAATTATATTATCATCTCTCAAGCCTCTAGACCAAGAGCAGCAGCTGTCTTGCTTGTCACATTCTCTCAAAATAATGTTTTATGAACATCTTGAATTGTTTTCATATTTTTAAAACAGCTAGGTCGATTTAACTTACAGATAACACTGATTTTTATCTTAACACTAATTGGATCTCAAATAATTAGACTTGGAGGAAATTATTTTGAAATGTTTTATTCTTTGGACTTGCATATAAGCTAAAATGCCGTATTTCTACTTGCCTCTTCTCCCTGTACGATCTCAAAGTGCCGCTACTTAAAGCACAGTGCATAGATCTTGGCTCCCTTTTATGATAATACTTGAACTGCAAAATAAGTCTGTCCTTACCTTGTTTCAAGGCTACCACTAATATTCTCCTCTTAAACAAAGGACGCTTTCAGGAAAAGAAAAAAAAATCCATATAAATGAATGTTGAAAAGTTCACCAGAAGCCACAGGTTGAAATTCTTCATTGAGTACCTAGTACATTTCAATTTAAGATTTACATAGTCTCTATCTTTTTTGTACTAGTAGATTCTGCCCCTCTTTGTAATTTTGTATTGTAAAGTCTTTCATGTAATTCTGGTGGTAACAAGTGCAATGGGGAAAAACTTGAAAATAATTTTGTTTTTTTGTTGAGGAAGTAATTGTGTAAAAACTGAAGTATGTGAAAAATGCTACTTTTGTTTTCAAAATTGAAGTTGACTTACTCTCAAACCATTACTTTCATACTGATCTTTATGTTCATGAAACAGTCTTAAAATTATAGTATGGCAAATTGAACAAATGTAATAAAAAAGTATTTGCTGGTATGCTTCTGAGTTACAAACTTTATTTGGGAAGGGAAGTGGTTCTCATGTCCCATGTGGATTGTTTTACATACACACATAACCATCAGGTCAAATTTGCATTGTTTTTCCTTCTACCTCACCATCATGCATTGTATTTCTTTTTTAAATGTCCCACTTTTCTTTTTCAGAATCTCAACCTGTCTTATTTCCTGTTTAACACCAAAACACTTTTAAGCACTTTATTTTTCTCATGCATACTTTATTATAGTATATAGCATATTATTATAGAATGCTCTACCATGTTCAACAACCAGCTTTTCCCTCCATATTTGTGCAAAGTATTCTATAATTCAAATTTATTTATTTTATTGCAGGTGTCCTCTAAATAGTCAAATGTATAGTAAATGTTTCTCACATTAATACATTTCTCAATGATCTGCTAAAGAGAAGGGAATCTTCTACCAGTATGCATATTCTTGCTGGACATAAGCTACACAGTACTACCGGTATACTTACATAAAGCTATACTGCACTTCCTAGATTTTTTTTATTTTGCCATTCTCTATTCATGTTGGGAGATTAATGTTTTGTTAATTTTTTTCTATGTTGGATG
This sequence comes from Pseudoxenodon macrops, assembly GCA_032467955.1. Lineage (NCBI taxonomy): Eukaryota > Metazoa > Chordata > Lepidosauria > Squamata > Pseudoxenodontidae > Pseudoxenodon > Pseudoxenodon macrops. The sequence continues at coordinate 90,286 of JANHFT010001463.1, forward strand.
TGTACTTTCTCTTCCTTCCTTCAACTTTTACTTCTTTTTTTTCTATGCCCATTATTTCCTAGGATCCATTCTTGAGGCTAGCTAATATAATCTTCCCCACATTCACAATTTTTCATTACCCATATAGCCTTCACTGATTCTCTCAGTCTTTCAACATAATCACTCATGCTTTTCATTTTATTATTTTTCCATACATAATATGCATATACTTGCTTTTTTTTTCTAAACACATATTCACCAGTTGCCATTTTTATTTATTTGGAGTCTTTAAGTGATCCAGTCACACTTTCTTTACTTTCTTGCCTTATTCCTACCTATTCATTCAGATCCTTCGACAAAATTAGATGATTCCCTTGAATTGCTTTCATGCACAATACTGTACAGTTTTCCAAAAAGCCCATCTTGATTCTCCATTTTTAGCCAAATAATAATTGCAGCTAAACCCTATACCCTAACTATGACACTTACATTCTGCTAGAGAGAAATTTCCTGAGGATGGGCTCCGGCATGAGTCCAAAAGCTCAGAAGACTCCTGGTCCCTGTGACTGACCCAGATTGGATCCTGCAATTTATGACTTCCTACTTTCATATCACCTGTGGCCCTCTAGATGATGCTATACCTCTTAACCTCTTAGCCTTTTCCTTCATACCGTACTTATCAGTTCACATGATGAAACCATCTTCATTCAGGACTGATGCATCTTCTCCTTCCTCTTAATCTCCATACATTCATATTTTCTTTCATTTCTTAAATCATGCTCTCTATATCTATTCTTCTTACACTCTAGTTCAGTCTTCTATACACTCTACAGACTAATACATTCTGCCCAATACTGCCCATCTGCCCAAACAAGGAAGGCTTTTACATAACACTTTTTAGTATGATAGAAAAGATGTTGACTGGATTACCAACCTCAGTTCTACTCATGCTACATGCTACATTCCTAATATAATGGAATATGTTACTGATGAAGGCAATAATATAATTTCTATTTGGGCACATTTTGGCCAGTATGCCTCAAGGGTAATTAGAGCCCAGCTTTTGCCTTAAGAATCCTATGTAAGACAAGATCACTAATTTATAGTTTACCAAGCATCCCACTAAGCCAATAGAATTTCTAATAAACTATATTTAGGTAGGCTCATTCGTCTTTTGCAAGTCTGCTCCCATCCATGTATATAATTTCACTGTGATTGCCAAAAAAATTATTTCCATATTTATAAAATGTAAGTATGAGAGCGGAGGGAGGCAAAGGATTATAATGAAGGTTGATTCACAGTTCCTTGGCCCCTTCCCAGCGATGCAACAGAGCATAATCTCAAGCACCTCACGCAAGTTGCTGTCAGTTATAATAACACTGTACATCACCAACTATGCTACCTCCCTTTTTTTTAATTTAATTGTTTAGTTGTAATCTGCTTTCATTATTTTTGCCTCTGATGTACCAAATACAGAAAAAGGCAGAAGTAGGGAAATGGAATTGAATGAATGAAATAACTATATTCTATTTCCGGAACAAAGTTAATCTGAGATATTGAAATCACTTTGTTTTGGAAAACTTACCTGTACAACAAATGAAACATATTACTGTTAAAAAAAGAGCACCAAATGTCCATTTATAATGTGTGGCTTCATTCTGAATGGACACATGAAATCCCCCCAAATCTTTAGGAACTATATTCAAATTAAAATTATGTATCATACATGAGTGTTCAATATTTTACCTCTTTAGGAAATATCCCTAAGTCAAAATATTTGCATATACAGTTTTAGAATGGACGTCCATACAAAATGATTCAATTCATATTTAATTCCTAGATAATGTCCCCTGGAGTGAATAATAACCCCCTCCCCCCAATCATGATCCTCTTTCACAGAATACATTATTGGAAACATAATTCAGTGGGAATTATTTAGTGGGAATTTCAATTCCCACTAAATAGGCAATAGCTTGCAAATATGAATTTTGTTTGAACAAAATGACATTTACAACAAAATTAACCAAAAAATAAAGAGGTTTATTTCAAAGTTCCTATTTTTCTGAAATTGGACAGTGTTACCTAATAAACTTACAATTTTCACCTCATTCAATTCACAAACATGTTACAAACATGTTTACAATTTACCTATACTAGATAATGGGAGGTTCCATGCATATTTTAGGTTAGGCCCTAGGCCAAAGCAGCACCCTCTAAATCAGGGGTGTCAAACTCGATTGCATCGTGACATATCAGGACTTTTTTGCCCTTGCGGGGCCAGAGTAGGCATGGCCTGGATATGGTCTGCAGGCCACATGTTTGACATGCCTGCTCTAAATCAATTAGGTACTTTTTCCAAAGCACTGGATTAATCCAGGACCCGAATCCTATTCCTCTAGATTGTGTAAAATTATCCAAATATACTTAATTTTCTATGGAAGTTAAACTATCTCTTGAACCAAAGTTCCTGACTAAAGCATTGATTGAAAATCATTGAGCTGATTTATCCTTTAAAATACTCAGGGTGTGCATGTCCAAGGTGGGTGTGGCCAGCTCAACGTTACTCATGTCGGGGGCACCTGTGGTGGCCTGAGCTCTCTGCCAGCGAAAATGGGCTTCCAAGCTCCAACTGCCTCCTACAACCGTCTGCCAGCAAAAACGGAGCTCAGGAATCACACACACACAGTATGTGTATATATACGTGCGCAGAGAGAGAGAATATAGAGGATTACTAGTTAGAATATTAGTAATATGTACATATGCGCACATGTAACATATAGAGACATACATTTCAGTATTCCCGCATTACTAATTTCATTCTTCAATTATAAACTTCATTCTTCTGTGTTTTTAGAAGAAAAACTAAATAAACTACATATGAGAAAGAATAGTACTGGAAGGATGAGATGCTTTTTTAACTTACAGTACAAATTTTTGACAAAAATAATCATTATTAAATGATTGATAATATATTCTAAATTTCTTAACTGACAAGAATGGCATATTACTGCTCAGTTGCTTATTTCTAAACCATGTTAATACACTTTTCACATAGTCTAAAATATTAGATACCGGTAATTTATTTATACTATATTCATCCAACCCAAAATTGCGGCCACTCTGTCTATCCATGATCACTTGATACTGTACAGCTGAGAAGTGTAAGTCTATTCTTTGGACTTTCTATGATTTGACTGAGATGGTCTGTTCCAGCAGTCAATCTTCTGACAGTTAAGGGTTGAACTGAAATTATGTTGCAATGCCATAAACCAGGGAATAGGTATCAAGTAGAACATGAATGCAGCTGTCTTACTACTACTATTATTTATTGTGGAGTTTAATTTAGGCCCTTACTTAAGAAAAGGCATCTGCCATCTGTTTGTAACCATAATCCTTATAGTTACAGGAACCATGAATACATGCCAGATTGTTGTCAATATGAAGCTTTTTTTTCTTAACAATAAATTTCAATTCCTCACCTATCTAATTTAAAGAGAAAAAAAACTTCTATGGACAAAAAGGAGGTAACTTCTTGTTTAGTATTTGCTCTTTGGAAATGATTTCTTAAGAATTTCACAGAGTATAGGAAGATATATATATGTACAGAAATATGTACTTTCCATTATATAAATTTTAATTAAAGTTTGATTTGGAAAAGCAGCATTTCCTTCATAAGTGTAAATTTGCAAGTGTAAAAAGGGAAAATAGTAAAAAGTAATCATGGCTTATTAGATAGCCTCCAATTCTCTCAAAACAAGACTGTGTTATTGATATGTTTGCATCTGAGTAAATAGCACATTTGAAGAAATACATTAAAATGAACAAATATTGTTACTTCTTACAGAATCCATATTAAGTAGATCCATTATAAATTATAAAACTGAAGTAGAGATTATAATGTTATCAATGAATTTTAGGAAACTCCTGGTTAAAGGCTGTATCTGCATCTAAGAAAATCAGTATTTTTCATTATGTTGCTCCAAAATTTTCCAAAATGTCCAACTTATTTCTAACATTGTCTTTTAGATAAAAACCCACAAGAATAATTTCGTGTAAAATTATTTTCAGTCTTATCTAATACAATTGTTAACAAATTTTGTGTTTTACCCAGAGTTCACTTTTGGTGAGATGGGCAGCTATACAAATTTTATAAACAAACAACTTGTCATTATTTAACAATGATACTGGCCTATAGTTCCTTATTAAATGTTATCCCTCTTCACACATTAATAATATTTTGGCTCTCCAACTCCCTGGCATCTGTCCTCCCTGTAGGATAGATTTCATTGTATCATGTAAGTTTATAAAAGTTCATCCTCAAAACATTTTTAAGAAAAACTGATAATCCATCTGGTCCAGGCACCTTTCCTAGTTTAATCTTTTTTATAGATTCAGATACTTCCTTATTGTTATAGGTTCTGTCTCTGTTCCTCTGTAATCCTCAGTACCTTTTGTTCCTTTAGATATTATTCTGTTTTCTCTAGAGAGATGTCATTTCCTTCATAAAAATTAGAATAATCTAAAAATCCAAATCTGAAACAGTCTTTGATAATATATTTACTTTAGAAACCTTGTAGCCAAATTCTTTGTAGGCAAAATCATATCTATATATCTATGAAAAATATCTGTGTCTTTCAGAAAAGTAAGTATACTTTCTTGAAATGCCATTTTCTGCCTTCATATATCAACCAGTCCTAAATTGTCCATCAAATCAAGGGAAACTGTTGGTAATTTGTCTTGAGTGATTTTAATATTTTTCTCATTTTTTTACCTAGTTGTGGGAGGATCACTCCATTCCAATCCCCCATCAAGCATCAATTTTCTCAAGATTAATCCTCTTCATAAGTCATTTATAAAACATTTTGTCCTTATTTGGGGCATAGATTCCCGGTATCGAAGTTTTAGTCCCATGCAAATTAACTTCCACTTCCAACAGATCTACTATGCTCATCACTTAATACAAGCTGTGGTTTACACAATGCAAAATGACTCCATTTCTTTTCATTTCATTTTGCTGAAATGAATTCTTCTCCCAAATTTTTATAAAAGAAATATTTTATGTCCTTTTTTCAAATATCCGTCTCTTGTAGGCAAATTATATCTTGTTTTAATTTTTCAAATAATGGTTTTATACAGCCCAAGAGCAACACAGGAATTGCAACCTGTAGAAACTGTAACTTTCCACCCTGTATCAGCTGATGACTTCAACATTCAATTTCATTAATGGGCTTCCTCAGCAATGCTGCTGTTCCTGTTCCTGAAAGACTCATTTGGGCCTTAGAATAAAAATAACTCTGGATAAGGGACAAAGATCTGCCTAGGTTCCCCAAACTGGCCAGCAGATCAGATCCTTTGTATTTCCTTCTTTGAAACCCTTAGCTTGTATTAAAAATGTTGCTTTCCCAGTTTGAGGTCCTTTTTCCTTGTTAAGTAGGTACCCAACAATCATTGCAATAAACATGGCTTTTCTCCTCAGTATTGTGTGCTTTGTATTTTCCACAACAGGAGGGCCTTAAATAATTAAAATTCCAGTGCTCGAACAGAAAGTCTATAAAAAAAACCCACAATATCATAATAGAGGTGATGTAAGTAATGCTACATGGGAATATTTTTTTTTTACAATCTGAGAAGTTAGGAAGGTTGTTCCTTTTCGAGTTTCTTGCTTTGCCCATTATGCAGTTGTGGGCCATGTCCTTTCTTATATGATCATTCCCTGGACAGCATCTCTTTCCCTCCCAAGGTCATTGCAACAAACCATTACATCAGGTAAAAGACAACTTGCAGCAGGAATGTAAACAGTGCAGCTCAGAAGAGACTTGCCTAGTTTACTGGACTGTAAAGGGGAATGAGGTGAGAAATACACTTTCAGACTTGCAAGGTTCTATAGAATTAGTTCACCTGGCCTATCTGGTCTACCTTGCAAGATTGACAATATTAGACTAGTTGATATGCAAGCAATATTAGTCAAAATCTTACCCGGCTATTACTGGAAAATAGTTAGGAAAAGATGATATTCTCAATTTGAAATCTTATTCAGCACACCCTTAAAGTTTAATAAATATGCCTGTTGTCCACCAGGGGGTAGTAGACTACAACTATTCAAGAAACCAAATAATTGGTAAAAGATAGTAAAAACTTCTGAATATCAGCAAAGAGAATTTGCTGCAAAATTACTGGTGATACATGTTTTGGTGAAGTCCAGCCTATAGTTGTTTCAAAAATTGAATTTAAAATAGATTAAAATATTGTATTCTAGCTAGACAGTGCACACTGTTTCCACAAGATAGAAGGAAATACTCCCATCACTGGGGGAGAAAAAATCAGAAAGAATCTGATAGCACCTTTGCAGACTAACAAATTTTATTTTCATTGTGTAAGGTCCCAAAATGTACTTGAGTCACCAGAATGCCAAAGAGAGAGACTCAAGACGAGGCTTGCAAAAAGAAGTAGATTTTATTTATGATAAAAAACAAAATACTGGGTGGGACTATATCCAGAACATACAGATACAATGCAATGTGAGGAATAGCCACACCTTGGGGAAGGTATGGCGTCCTTTTATACCTTCAGAATACCCAATTCTGGCCCCTTTGGCCCATGCCTTCCCCGTGGCCCCTCATTGGCTGTGCAGCAAGGAGCAGGAGTAGGGGGGATGAGGGCCTGGCAACACTGCTTCTTGAGATATCCACCAGGCACGGAGTGGTACAAAAAACCAAGATACCACAGAGGTGAGATCACTGGTAGAAACACAATTCTAACACAGGTAAGATAGAAACACAATTCTAATTCTTAGCAAAGCAATTCTTACAGTCCTTCAATTGTTTTATTGTTCAGTCTGAACTTTTGATGGGAGTTCTAGAGTCTCTCTCTATAGTGCTAGTATAGTTTTGTTCCAAAACGTTTCAGAGTATCACAGCTTATCTAAGAGAATAATGGGTTTCAACACATTGCAATTGCTAGTTGATAAGGTAATCTGTCTCACCTATGACCCACCTTTGCACAATCAACCACGTCCCTCTTTGGTCTTCTCCTTATTTGCCTCTCCTCAGGACCCACTACAAATTATGAGTGTCTACTACTATTCTTGATTTCAACCAGTTCAGGATGTTGTTCTTTTTGCCCCCAAACCAGAGTTCTGTAGATCTGGCTCAATTCATCTCTTAGTAGAGATTTTAGCCCTTTATCCAGTTTATAGCTTGCATGTCTTATGAGCATCTTATAATCAAGAGAATGAAAAATGCAGTTGGGGTGATAATAACCAAGTAGCACTCCTGCTGGAAACGGACAGAAAATATCCTTTCCTCCAACCACCTCATTAATGTTTATGTTGGGAAAAATAACCAGACATACCTCTGCTTAATGACTTTCCATTTGCATTAAAATTTCCACTAGTATTTTTCATTAAAATGTTTTGGGCTGGATTTGTTTCCTCCCACTTTTCCAAGCCTCTTTTAATGTGTCTCTGAAATCTCTCAACCATGGTTGGACAATTCCAAGAGTGAATAAAAAGACTGGGTGCCAAGCTCACAAGACATAATTCTGTATAAACATTTCAATGCTCACATTTAAATGCAAACCTAGATTAATTTTAACAAAAACGAATTCTGACTTTCACCAGTAATGGGATATGAATTGGGCTCAAGTCTTCTATGCAATGCTGTTTAAAAGATGATTAAAATATTGTATATGAAGCAGTTTTATTTAACACTTGAATTATACTTGTATTATACTTTATTATACATATGAGATATTATTGCTACATAATGTATATTCAGTCTTTCCTAATCTAGTACCTTCTGAGTTTATAACTTCCAACTATTTTGGCAAAACGTTGCTCAGGAAAGCTCATGCTTATCCATGCAAATCTTATCAAAAATGTTCTCGTTTTGTTTACCTAGAGATTTTGCTTACAAAATGTGTATAGTAAGACTCTTGGCAGCTTTTTAGCTACCCATAAGGCTTCCTTAAATACTTCCTTGCATCTTTTTTCTTCCTTTATGCTAAATTGTCAACTCTAGTTGCCCTCAGCTTTGTGGTTGTGTATGCATATGCAGTTGTCCACATGTTTAAATCAAATGACAACATAGAATCATCTATGTTACATAAAACTATGGAATTTAATATTTTAGATACTCTGAAATTCCCATGCACCCCCCAAATGGATGGACCTGTCCTGTTTGGGGAAACCTTTAAGGGGCAAAATGTCTTTATTGAAGCTTCCTCTGAAAATTCACTTTAAAAAAATCAAACATAGCCTTGCTCCCTCTAACCTGCAGGCCAAGCAGAAAATGAAAGTCCAGTTCCTGCTCCCAAAATGTCGCTAACCCTTGGCTCTCCAATGATACCCACAGTCCTTTGATGGCTGCTGGCCTCCAGTCCCATCTGATTTGTTAAGCTTTCTTTAATTAAAACAAACTTAATTGCAAGCTAACAGGTGCAAAACAAAGGCGTTTTTAGAAATAATAATCTAATTTCTAGAATGTTATAACCCAGGATACACTCCTTGGACATTAGTAAGATGGAATTCTTAACATTCCTGCATCCTTCACTGGCTTTAAAAAAAAACCTTCTACTAATGTCTCTTCATTCATAGACCATACTATCCACTATTGGCTGAATCCTCATAAAGACATATTCTTTAAATGTTATTTTAGATGGTCACTTTCCCCATATACACTGTCCCTGGAGTACATTATGACATTCCATCATTCTTTGCAGCATTTATGGCCTATTCTTAAAAGCATAATTGGCAGGTGCAGAACAGGTTTAAGTTTTGGGAGTTATTATCTACCAAAAATGTTTCCTTAAAGATAGCCCTTTGACTTCTATGTATTAAGTCAGTTGTTCAGACTCTTAGCAGTACTCCAATCTGAATATTAGCATAGCAGATGATCAAAGTAGGTCATAGTAGCTATAATAGCTAGGGATGATGGGTCCTGATTGGTGAGTTGGTGGATCAGGTTCAGGGGAAGTGTTATCACATGATAGCAGCGTAGAGGGAATAAGCAACCCCTCCTGTTTTAAGAAGACATATTAGGTGAACAAATACTTTTTGTGCTGGCCTTGCTTCCCCGGCTGTCTCCAATGCACACATGTTCTGTGCTTAAGGATAAGAATGTTTGAGCTAGCTGCTAAACGAAATATTCTGATCTGCAGCCATTTATAAGTGAACGTGTTCAGTTCAGTATCATAAAAATACTGCTAATTCTAATACTCCAAACAGTCCCCATTATGAGGAGAAGAACACCCACTCGCCTCAGTCCATGATTCTCTTCCACCCACTGGCCTGCTTGCAAGTTGCCTGGGACTTTGAATTTCTGACTTCCCCATTGACTTTGTTTGTGGGAAGCTGGCAGGAAGTTGAAAGTCACAGATATGTGAAGTCCTTGCTCGCTTGCCAGTTCTCCTGTGTAAGTCAACCAAAAAGAAAGATCCCCAACTAATTGTATGTTTTGGTTCAAGGCTTTCTCAGTAGCTGCCTCCATGCTTTAGAAATATAGCAATTTCCTCTTTGCAATGACAAGATGGATAAAAGTCCCATTCTGTTGCACCTTTGGTCCTAATAGATTAATTGTAGGCATTCCATCTTAGCGCCTACCTTGTTTTCTTTTAATCTGTTGTTTTTGTTTTTTCTGCTTTACTGTATACTGTCTAGTCTCATGATTGGGGCAGCCTACAAGTACTGTAATAAACAATGATAAATGGCTGAGAAACCTTAATTGGATTGCAGTGAGATATAAAGGTATTATATAAATAAATAATCCTGGACAGGCGCCTTAATAAATAGAGTTATGAAAGATCCACTAGTTTGGACAAAATGTGTTGTTGTATGAGGGGAAAAAATCTGCCTTTCTTGTTTATGTGTGCAGTGTATTGATTTTACCGTGATTCAGTTACAATTTAAGGCAGGCATTGACAACATTCAGATAAAGTGGGATCAGTAATAGAGTTGTTATAGAAACGGAACTAGGCTATAAAGTGTGAATTGTGGAATTTATTCAGAGGAATCACCTATTAAGTATTCAGAAGATCTTTCTCTCTCTCTTCCACTTGCAGTTGTTTTCATTTTACCTTATTTAGAAGTAACAGGAAGTGACAATTGAGAACCACAGCAACCACCTTTATATTATGGAAAAGGCAAGAGAGGAGAAAATGCTCTGTAGAAGCTGGTGACATGGAAATCAAGGACATAGAAAGTCAAATTCTGTGGTCTGCTCAACAGAACCTTCAAGTCAAAGTGGAAGATGCTACTATGGTCTTTCCTTGTAACTGGGGAAAGAAGGATATCTATATAACTGGTGTTTCTCAGCTCCCTCTTCAAAACCTACCCTTTTAATCGAAAATTTATGACAGCTACTTAATTCCATGCCTTAATTTCATGCCTCACTGTAACCATCTAAGTATGTTTACTTGAAATATTGACTTTCCTCTTTCCTCTTTGTTAAATTGAGATGAGAGGGGAATATTTCTGAGCAGGGAGTTATTGTAAAATGCAATAAATATAGAGTTACATAAACAACCTATAGACACACTGACAAAGTATTTTTTTTAAATGTGAACTTTGAGGTCCATAGTTTATAAATTAACAATGGGGTCATCCTTATTGGGGACAGCAGCTATGTTTCCATAGAAACCAGGTCTGGCATTTACCCAGTCCTGGCCCTTTTTGGGAAAGTGATTTCCTCCTAACACTACATTTTCCTATGATATCTGCATGCTCTACTTAGAAATAACACATCCATTACTATGTAACAGTCTTCCTCAGCCTGTTGTATTTTGCTACTGTGTTAGACTACAGTTTGTAGTTCTAAGAGTGGATGGATATTATGGAAGTAGTAGCTTGCAAGTGTGGGAAAGGGGGTGCAAAAAGCTGAGGAAGAATGCTATATTCAAATACTCTTAGCACAGAAATTGTTAATTAAGCTGTAGATTGGTCACAACCCCCCACTGTGCTCACCCGAAAACAGCTGCAGGTTTCATATTGTAGCAATACTCTTCCAGGTGAACTAATGAGATTGCCTGAGGAAAAAGCAGAAAGGTCTGCTAATCTTGATGTATAACAAGGAGAAATTTTACAAAAGGGGATCAAAATTATTCTTCTTTCTTCTCTAAAGATGGCAGTGGGTGAGTCTCAAATGCAAATGCCCACTTAGAAACTGAGGAAACCTACCTAGCAGATGCCTGCATTTCCCTAACACACCAGCAGGTGTCACAGTCTTCCGTTTCACGGGGTTGCTATTGCTTCACACAAAATTTGGGAAATACTGTGTTTCCCCCTGGTGCAGGGTTTGTTGTCAATGAAGGTTTCTAAACAAAGGATCCTGCTTTCTTAAAAGACTGCAGCAGACATTAATTTTAGATTATTTATATTTACTTATATTTATGCCATACATAATATTTGCTGTAATATTTATGCTAATACGAAACCAAATTGAAATAATTGCTGGCAGGTCTGGCCTGACTGCTGGTCCCTCATTCCCTATTTTGCCAACCATCATTAGCTAACGTTTTTATCCTCTTACAGGAGAAAGTGCCAACAATTTTTTCCCCTACTGTTTGCTAACAGTCATCCATCCAAGCCAGAATATGGCACCTAGCAGCAGGAGAATAATACTAAACTGTTGGAAGCAGGCCATTTATTAGGGTTTTGTTGTTGTTTTTGAGACTTTCAGTCCAAAGAGAAATTGCATCTGGATTAAATTCAGCCGTATTATAAGAATCACAATGTCCACAATCAGTACTATTCCTGCTCTGCAATCCATGCAGCTTTAAGAAAGCTGCATAATATGCCACATCACAAAGTCTGCAAGAGCTGGAAAAAAATGCTTAAAGAATCCAGGGTTCAATTAAGATTTGATCTGGGAATGTCCCAGGTTCACAACAGCAGATCTGATCTGGAAACCACCCCCACCCCCCAAGTTTAATTTGAGCAGGAAAAAAACACATAGTGATGCTGTTGTGGGAGGGTGCTTGGACAACAGAGCAACTGATCCTCAACTCTCTTTGGAAACACAGTAAGAAAAAAACCAGCAAGAGTTGGGCCTTTTTCTCTTCCTGTTCCCTCCTTCACCCCCTTTCTCACATACAATTTGCAAACCCAGCCTTTGCCTACCCTGAGGCTGGAGATGGCTGACCATTCACAGTCTGTACCAGTGGACCAAAGAAGGCTAAGCCATTTTAACTCCATTGTTTCCATCTGTATTTTTTGCAATAACTTCAGCCGGAAAGTGACAGAAACATCCAAAGGCAGGGCTCCTGTCCACTTAAGGGGGCTGGTGAAGAGTGAACCCTGGTTAGTGCACCTTCTCACTACCCACACCACCCCTGTCTCCCTCCCCGTCTTTTTTTTCTTTCTTATTTATTTATTCATTCATTCATTCATTCATTCATTCATTCATTTTATATTGCCTGCCTACCCGCACATGGCGAATCAAGGTAACTTACAAAGATATAAAAACACCATATATAATAGAAATAATAAATAAAAAGAAAAATCATAAAATCATAACCCTCCACCCACCTCTAGAGACAACACAATTCATACTAACCATTTAATGGTCTCCATCCTGGTGTTGATTCCCCAGGCCTGCTGACAGAACCACATCTTCAAGGCCTTCCAGAAGAGTGTCAGAGTAGGGGCCAGTCTAATCTCTGGGGAAAGGGGGTGATGTTTCCAGAGAGAGGGAGCCACCACGGAGAGGGCCCTTCTTCTGGGTCCCATCAGATGTATCTCCTTAGGGGACCGGACCTGCATTATTCCTTGCCTCCCTTCTCTAGTGGGTCAGGTAAATGTGACAATAGATGGTCCCTCAAATAACCTGGTCCCAAGCCACTTCCACATTTTCCCCCCACCGTGAGATACTCCCTTCTTGTACTCTGCGTAAGGCGGCTGTCAGAAATGACCTTGCAGGCGAGCTTTACCCAGTTGGGAACTGACTCGCCCGGAGAGAGGCAGAGCAAACCTCGCCGCTCGCCCTTCCTTCACTCCTGAGCTTGGCAGCCTCCGCAGCGAGGTCAGGAGGCAGATCGCAGGGGCCTAAAGTGCACGCAGGGCGCTTTCTCCCCCCCCCCCCGCCGCTTTATTATCCGGGACGTGTAGTTTCCTCA